>RXON01002030.1:30000-60353 GCA_009667805.1 Leptobrachium leishanense | reverse complement strand
CACCCCTCCCTGACACAAATCAGATATAACCGACCCTCCCTGACACAAATCAGATATAACCGACTCCCTGACACAAATTACACAGATATAACCTGACCCGCTCTCCCGACACAAATCACACGATATAACCCAAACCCCTCCCCGACAAAAATCACACAGATATAACCCACCCCCTCCCTGACACATATCACACAGATATAACCCGACCCCTCCCCGACACAAATCACACAGATATAACCCGACCCCTCCCCGACACAAATCACACAGATAATAACCCGACCCCTCCCCGAACACAAATCACACAGATATAACTCCGACCCCTCCCGACACAAATCACACAATATAACCCGACCCCTCCCTGACACAAATCAGATATAACCGACCCCTCCTCTGACACAAATCAGATATAACCGACTCCCTGACACAAATCACACCAATATAACCCACCCCCTCCCTGACACAAATCACACCGATATAACCCGACCCCTCCGACACAAATCACACAGATATAACCCGACCCCTCCCCGACACAAATCACACAGATATAACCCGACCCCCCCGACACAAATCACACAGATATAACCCGACCCCTCCCCGACACAAATCATACAGATATAACCCGACCCCTCCCCGACACAAATCACACAGATATACCCGACCCCTCCCCGACACAAATCATACAGATATAACCCGACCCCTCCCCGACACAAATCACACAGATATAACCCGACCCCTCCCCGACACAAATCACACAGATATAATCACCGACCCCTCCCTGACAACAGAATATAACCCGACCCCTCCACAGACACAAATCACACAGATATAACGCGACCCCTCCCCGACACAAATCACAGATATACCCGACCCCTCCCCGACACAAATCACACAGAGTAACCCGACCCCTCCCCGACACAAATCAGATATAACCGACCCCTCCCTGACACAAATCAGAATTAACCCGACCCTCCCCGACATAAATCAGATAATAACCCGACCCCTCCCCGACACAAATCCCACAGATATAACCGACCCCCCCCAACACAAATCACACAGATATAACCCGACCCCTCCCTGACACAAATCACATATATAACCCGACCCCTCCCTGACACAAATCACACAGATATAACCGACCCTCCCTGACACATATCACACAAGATATAACCCGACCCCTCCCGACACAATCACACAGATATTAAACCCGACCCCTCCCCGACACAAATCACACAGAATATAACCCGACCCCTCCCGACACAAATCACACAGATTAACCCGACCCCTCCCTGACACAAATCAGATATAACCGACCCCTCCCTGACACAAATCAGATATAACCGACCCCTCCCTGACACAAATCACACAGATATAACCCACCCCCTCCCTGACACAAATCACACCGATATAACCCGACCCCTCCCCGACACAAATCACACAGATATAACCCGACCCCTCCCTGACACAAATCACACAGATATAACCCGACCCCTCCCTGACACAAATCACACAGATATAACCCGACCCCTCCCTGACACAAATCACACAGATATAACCGACCCCTCCCTGACACAAATCACACAGATATAACCCGACCCTCCCTGACACAAATCACACAGATATAACCTGACCCCTCCCTGACACAAATCACACAGATATAACCCGACCCCTCCCTGACACAAATCACACAGATATAACCCGACCCTCCCTGACACAAATCACACAGATATAACCCGACCCCTCCCGACACAAATCACACAGATATAACCCGGCCCCTCCCTGACACAAATCACACATATAACCCGACCCCTCCCTGACACAAATCACACAGATATAATCTGACCCCTCCCTGACACATATCACACAGATATATAACCCGACCCTCCCTGACACAAATCACACAGATATAACCGACCCCCCCTGAACAAATCACACAATATAACCCGACCCTCCCCGACACAAATCACGCAGATATAACCCGACCCCTCCCTGACACAAATCACACAGATTATAACCCGACCCCTCCCTGACACACAAATCACACAATTAACCCGACCCTCCCTGACACAAATCACACAGATATAACCCGACCCCTCCCTGACACAAATCATACAATATTTACCCGACCCCTCCCCGACACAAATCACACAGATATAACCCGACCCCTCCCTGACACAAATATAACCCGACCCCTCACAGACACAAATCACACAGATATAACGCGACCCCTCCCCGACACAAATCACAGATATAACCCGACCCCTCCCCGACACAAATCACACAGATATAACCCGACCCCTCCCCGACACAAATCACACAGATATAACCCGACCCCTCCCTGACACAAATCACACAGATATAACCTGACCCCTCCCTGACACAAATCACACAGATATAACCCGACCCCTCCCTGACACAAATCAGATATAACCCGACCCCTCCCTGACACAAATCAGATATAACCCGACCCCTCCCCGACACAAATCAGATATAACCCGACCCCTCCCTGACACAAATCACACAGATATAACCCGACCCCTCCCTGACACATATCACACAGGTATAAACCAGTTTTACTGTTGGCCATTCTGTTTTGTTGTCTACAAAATCTGTAACCTGGTATCAGTCCAGTTTTGGTAAATTAAGCCTTTTAGCAGTGGAAATGATTTACTTGTGCCGAACTAACAAGGAGTTAGGCTAGGGTCAGACGAGCGTGATTTCTACGGACTGTACGTGCGTGCAGTACGGACATCGTCAGTACGGATGACGCAGTAGTGGCCACACAGTCCGTTTTTTTCACTGAAGTTATTTTTGACAGATGTAGGAGGGAAAAATAAATTACAATGAAAAAACATTCTGTCCGTCAAAAATGCTGGACGTATAAATGCAGTCCGTCTGACCATGCTCCATCACTCACACACAAAGCTATGCGGACGTTGTGGACGTGGCGCACTCTGCACGTCCGTTCTAGCAGTATTACGTTCTTGCCTAACCTGCGTCCGTTTGCAGCGTCCGTCATGCGTCCGCAGTTCAGTGCGGACGTACTTTGTGTGTCAGGCTCCAATGGACTTTCTTTCATGCTATCACGGACGTACTTTTAGGCGCAATCACAGACGTGAACACTACGCTCGTCTGACAGCAGCCTTAGTCGTACCTACTTATCTGCCTTCAGCATACTGCAGACTCCACTCTGATCCTCATCATCCTGGTTCAAGGGGAGGGAGGGGGTCTCTGCTGTTAAGTGCATTGGGAAGAGATTGATATCAGATTACAGAGTAAGAGATAGCAATACAGAAAGCTCTGCTTTGAAGCACAAAAGAATCACGCGCTGCTCTATTTTTCAGATAACAATTTTTTTTTACATTTATTTGACCTTTTTTCACAGATTTTAAGGAAACCGCAGCAGATTTTGGGAGCGAGAATATCGTTTTAACTCCTCAATCAGTGTATTTTACAAATAACATCCTCTGTCTTGCCCTGAATTTCCCACAAATCACCCCAAAAGAATATTTTGCTGAAAAAATGTGTTTTTTTCCCGCCCCCCACCAAATAAGTAAAAATGTATTAAAGGTAAACGGGCGAAAAAGTGAAATAATACTTTTTTGTAGAGGAAAAAAAAGAAGAAAATGTCGCACTGAAAAAATACCATATTTGGGAAAACTTTTCAGATTCCTCTATTTTAGCCTAAAATGTACAATTTTCTTCTAATTAAAAATTAGGTGAAAATCAATTTTTAGAGACGTAAAAAAAAAAAAACATCTAGATATTGTCAAACACCTTTTTAGTGTTTTTGTAGCATTTCAAATGGCTTTAATCCTTTTTTTCTTTGCAGATCATGATTTTTATCCCTCAGGTTTTTCTTTTTAATCCTGCTTTTAAATGTGCAAATTTCTGCTAATTCAGAAATGTGTGAAAACCCTGGAGATAGTAAAGAAAAAAGAGCCTTTTTGGTGTTTTTGTAGCATTTCAAATGGTTTTAATTCACTTTTTTTGCAGGTCGTGGTTTTACGCCGTCAGGTTTTTCATTATTATCTGGTTTAAATTGTGCGATTCTCTGCGAATTCAGAAGTCGGTGAAAAAAACTACTTTAGGAAATATTAAAAAAACATTTGGATAGTCAAAAAAATTCTGTTTTTATGGAGTTTTTATTTTAATTGCTGTAAAACTGTTTTTAGGAGATTTTGGTTTTTATCTGCCAGGTTTTTTGTTTTTTTTAATCTGGTTTCAAATGTGTCATTTTCTTCTAATTCGGAATTCGGTGAAAACTCCACTTTCAAAAATGTTAAAAGAACATTGAAATAGTCAAATGATGCTGTTTTTGAGGAGTTTTTTTTTTATTAATTGCAGTAATCTTATTATTTTTTTTTTTTGGCAGATTGTATTTTTCCCACCAGGCTTTTCTTTTATAATCTTTTTTTTCTATTGTGCAAATTTTCTGCTAATTCAGAACACAGTGTAAAAACCTACTTTAGAAAATATTTTAAAAAAAGGAATGCTCTTAGGCTAGGGTCAGACTGAGGCAGTGCGAACGCGCGTTCTGGCGCACTTAATCACGGCCGCACTAGCAGCAAATGCCGGGCAATGACGGCCAATATACGAAGTACGGCCGCGCGAAAGTCCGGCTGCGCAACGCAAGTGGAAAATGAACGCATTTTTTCGAGAACGTTAAACCACTAGTACTGACGTACAGAGTGCGCTGCGTCCGCTAGAGGCGTGTGTGCGTGAATTGGAGACATCAGACGCTGCTAATGTCCGGCCAACATAACGTCCAGATGCAAGAAGTGTTTTATTGATGATCCGTACAAAATCACGGATGAAACTGCGCATAGTATGACCACTATTGCGTATTCCGTGAAAAAATACGTCCATTCTTCGAACGCACATTTTCACGGACAACGTGAAAAATGCGTTAGTCTGACCCTAGCCTAAAATGCACTTTTTGTGTATTTTTTTAACATTTCTGTAATTCTGTGTTTTTGGCAGTTTCAGCTTTTTCTGACAGATTTTCTTTTTTAAATTTAGTTCTAAATGTTCTTTATTCTAATTGTTTGTCGTGGTTTTGGGCAGATTGAGGTTATATTTTTAATCCGTTCATTTCGTGTTTTTGGGCAGATTGAGGTTATATTTTTAATCCGTTCATTTCGTGTTCTTGGGCAGATTGAGGTTATATTTTTAATCCGTTCATTTCGTGTTTTTGGGCAGATTGAGGTTATATTTTTAATCAGGTTTTTTTTGCAAATTGTGGTTATATTTTAAATCGGGTATTTTTATGTTTTTTGGCAGATTGTGTTTATATTTTTTAATCGGGTTTTAGGAGGTTTTTTCCCCAGATTGTGGTTTTCTTTTAATCCCATTTTTGTGTTTTTTTGGCAGATTGTGGTTATATTTTAAATCAGTTTTTTTGTGTTTGCAGATTGTGGTTATATTTTTTTAATCCGGTTTCGTGTCCCCCCCCCCAGATTGTGGTTATATTTTAATCATGTTTTTTTGTTTTTTTTTTGCAGATTGTGGTTATATTTTAATTGTGTTTTTTGGTAGATTTTAGGTATCGGTTTAATCAGGTTTTTGGTTTTTTTTGCAGATTGTGGTTATATTTTAATCAGGTTTTTGGTTTTTGCAGATTGTGTTTATATTATTTTAATCATGTTTTTTTGCAGATTGTGGTTATATTATTTTAATCAGGTTTTTTTGCAGATTGTGGTTATATTATTTTAATGCAGGTTTTTTTTGCAGATTGTGGTTATATTATTTTAATCAGTTTTTTTTTGGCAGATTGTGGTTATATATTATTTTAATCAGGTTTTTTTTGCAGATTGTGGTTATATTATTTTTAATCAGGTTTTTTGCAGATTGTGATATATTATTTATCAGGTTTTTTGCAGATTGTGGTTATATATTTTAATCAGGTTTTTTTGCAGATTGTGGTTATATTATTTTAATCAGGTTTTTTTTTGCAGATTGTGGTTATATTATTTTAATCAGGTTTTTTTGCAGATTGTGGTATATTATTTTTAATCAGTTTTTTTTGCAGATTGTGGTTATATTATTTTAATCAGGTTTTTTTGCAGATTGTGGTTATATTATTTTAATCAGGTTTTTTTTGCAGATTGGTTATATATTATTTTAATCAGGTTTTTTTTGCAGATGTGGTATATATTATTTTAATCAGTTTTTTTTGCAGATTGTGTATATATTATTTTAATCAGGTTTTTTTGCAGATTGTGGTTATATTATTTTAATCAGGTTTTTTTGCAGATTGTGGTTATATTATTTTAATCAGGTTTTGTTTGCAGATTGTGGTTATATTATTTTAATCAGGTTTTGTGTGTTTTTTGGTTGTGTTTTTTTGGCAGATTGTGGTTATATTTTAAATCAGTTTTTTTGTGTTTGCAGATTGTGGTTATATTTTTTTAATCCGGTTTCGTGTCCCCCCCCCCAGATTGTGGTTATATTTTAATCATGTTTTTTTGGGGTTTTTTTGCAGATTGTGGTTATATTTTAATTGTGTTTTTTGGTAGATTTTAGGTATCGGTTTAATCAGGTTTTTGGTTTTTTTTGCAGATTGTGGTTATATTTTAATCAGGTTTTTGGTTTTTGCAGATTGTGGTTATATGATTTTAATCATGTTTTTTTGCAGATTGTGGTTATATTATTTTAATCAGGTTTTTTGCAGATTGTGGTTATATTATTTTAATCAGGTTTTTTTGCAGATTGTGGTTATATTATTTTAATCAGGTTTTTTTTGCAGATTGTGGATATATTATTTTAATCAGGTTTTTTTGCAGATTGTGGTTATATTATTTTAATCAGGTTTTTTTGCAGATTGTGGTTATATTATTTTAATCAGGTTTTTTTTGCAGATTGTGGTTATATTATTTTAATCAGGTTTTTTTTGCAGATTGTGGTTATATTATTTTAATCAGGTTTTTTTTGCAGATTGTGGTTATATTATTTTAATCAGGGTTTTTTTGCAGATTGTGGTTATATTATTTTAATCAGGTTTTTTTGCAGATTGTGGTTATATTATTTTAATCAGGTTTTTTTGCAGATTGTGGTTATATTATTTTAATCAGGTTTTTTTGCAGATTGTGGTTATATTATTTTAATCAGGTTTTTTTGCAGATTGGTTATATTATTTTAATCAGGTTTTTTTGCAGATTGTGGTTATATTATTTTAATCAGGTTTTTTTTGCAGATTGGTTATATTATTTTAATCAGGTTTTTTTGCAGATTGGTTATATTATTTTAATCAGGTTTTTTTTGCAGATTGTGGTTATATTATATTTTAATCAGTTTTTTTTGCAGATTGTGGTTATATTATTTTAATCTTTTTTTGCAGATTGTGGTTATTATTATTTTTAATCAGGTTTTTTTACAGATTGTGGTTATATTATTTTAATCAGGTTTTTTTGCAGATTGTGGTTTTATTATTTTTAATCAGGTTTTTTTTGGCAGATGTGTGGTTATATATTATTTTAATCAGGTTTTTTTGCAGATTGTGGTTATATTTTTAATCAGGTTTTTTTTGCAGATTGTGGTTATATTATTTTTAAATTAGGTTTTTTTGCAGATTGTGGTTATATTATTTTAATCAGGTTTTTTTGCAGATTGTGGTTATATATTTTAATTAGGTTTTTTTGCAGATTGTGGTTATTTTATTTAATTAGGTTTTTTTTGCAGATTGTGGTTATATTATTTTAATTAGGTTTTTTTTGCAGATTGTGGTTATATTATTTTAATCAGGTTTTTTTTGCAGATTGTGGTTATATTATTTTAATTAGGTTTTTTTGCAGATTGTGGTTATATATTTTAATCAGGTTTTTTTGCAGATTGTGGTTATATTTATTTTAATCAGGTTTTTTTTGCAGATTGTGGTTATATTATTTTTAATCAGGTTTTTTTGCAGATTGTGGTTATATTATTTTAATCAGGTTTTTTTTGCAGATTGTTGGTTATATTATTTTAATCAGGTTTTTTTGCAGATTGTGGTTATATTATTTTAATCAGGTTTTTTTTGCAGATTGTGGTTATATTATTTTAATCAGGGTTTTTTGCAGATTGTTGGTTATATTATTTTAATCAGGTTTTTTTTGCAGATTGGTTATATTATTTTAATCAGGTTTTTTTGCAGATTGTGGTTATATTATTTTAATCAGGTTTTTTTTGCAGATTGTGGTTATATTATTTTAATCAGGTTTTTTTGCAGATTGGTTATATTATTTTAATCAGGTTTTTTTTGCAGATTGTGGTTATATTATTTTAATCAGGTTTTTTTGCAGATTGTGGTTATATTATTTTAATCAGGTTTTTTTGCAGATTGGTTATATTATTTTAATCAGGTTTTTTTTGCAGATTGTGGTTATATTATTTTAATCAGTTTTTTTGCAGATTGTGGTTATATTATTTTAATCATTTTTTTGCAGATTGTGGTTATATTATTTTAATCAGGTTTTTTTACAGATTGTGGTTATATTATTTTAATCAGGTTTTTTTGCAGATTGTGGTTATATTATTTTAATCAGGTTTTTTTGCAGATTGTGGTTATATTATTTTAATCAGGTTTTTTTTGCAGATTGTGGTTATATTATTTTAATCAGGTTTTTTTTGCAGATTGTGGTTATATTATTTTAATTAGGTTTTTTTGCAGATTGTGGTTATATTATTTTAATCAGGTTTTTTTTGCAGATTGTGGTTATATTATTTTAATTAGGTTTTTTTGCAGATTGTGGTTATATTATTTTAATTAGGTTTTTTTTGCAGATTGTGGTTATATTATTTTAATAGGTTTTTTTTTTGCAGATTGTGGTTATATTATTTTAATCAGGTTTTTTTTGCAGATTGTGGTTATATTATTTTAATCAGGTTTTTTTTGCAGATTGTGGTTATATTATTTTAATCAGGTTTTTTTTGCAGATTGTGGTTATATTATTTTAATTAGTTTTTTTTTGCAGATTGTGGTTATATTATTTTAATCAGGTTTTTTTTGCAGATTGTGGTTATATTATTTTAATCAGGTTTTTTTTGCAGATTGTGGTTATATTATTTTAATCAGGTTTTTTTGCAGATTGTGGTTATATTATTTTAATCAGGTTTTTTTTGCAGATTGTGGTTATATTATTTTAATCAGGTTTTTTTTGCAGATTGTGGTTATATTATTTTAATCAGGTTTTTTTTGCAGATTGTGGTTATATTATTTTAATCAGGTTTTTTTTGCAGATTGTGGTTATATTATTATACTAGATTTTAGGTATCGGTTTAATCAGGTTTGGTGTTTTTTGGCCCCTGGGGGTGTTTGGTTGATGATGATGAGCAGAGGCCAGGCTGCCTGTAGGGAGCACTCTGTGTGGGGGCGTGGCGGGGGGAGGAGCCTGCTGGGAGGGAAGGTATAAATACAGGGGGCAGGAGGCGCTCGCTGTCAGTCAGTCAGGCCGGCCTCGCACACCTGTCCTGGATGGCAGCTGCAGGTGAGACGCGCTGAATCTCCGGGAGCTTTAATACCTGAACATGCCCCCACACCTGATGCTGGACTGCCCGGACGGCAAGAGGTTAAGTCCGCTGGAGCCGGACCCGAGCGACAGAAAGTCCTCCAGGCCCTGCAGCCAAGAGCTGACCATCAAGTGTGTCCTGGTGGGTGACGGCGCGGTGGGCAAAACCAGCCTGGTGGTCAGTTACACCGTGAACGGATATCCCACCGAATACCAGCCCACAGCCCTGGACACCTTCTCCGGTAAGAGGACCCCCCCCCCCCCCTCACTCACCACCCCCCCCATCACTCACCACCCCCCCCCCATCACTCACCACCCCCCCCCCATCACTCACCACCCCCCATCACTCACCACCCCCCCCATCACTCACCACCCCCCCCATCACTCACCACCCCCCCCATCACTCACCACCCCCCCCATCACTCACCACACCCCTTTTTATGATGTTTCAGCCCCCCGAGATGTTTCCACGAGCTCTTTACTGCGAGACCCCAACATTCTCAATGTTTACACTTTCACTTGCAACATGGAATGCTATGGAATCTGTTGGTGCTGTATAAGTACTTGTAACTTTGTATTTCTGTAACTGTAACACTTCAATGTTCTTGAACCCAGGACATACTGAAAACGAGAGAAATCTCAATGTATCCTTCCTGGTAAAATCCTTTATAAATAAATAAATAAATAATTTACAGCAGCAGCTCGAGGCCCCAGGACTGCGCTCCACGGGGGAGGGGGCCCGGGGGGCGCTCACTGGATCAGCCTCTGGAGGGCCTGGCTGGCTGAGGGTTGTGTGCGGACACCTCTGCATACTGCAAATCGGCTGCAGCTGGGGGGGAGGGGGTTCAGGCTGTGCTTCCGGGGGCACACTCTGCTGCGCATTGACCCCCCCCCAAACCAACCCTATACACCCGAGAACAGGACGGGGTTTCAATATTTCCTGTCAGGGCTGTTATACACTGGGATATGAGCCCCTAAAAACACACCCTGAATATATGGAGGAACCCCTAAAAAAACACACCTGAATATATGGAGGAACCCCTAAAAACACACCCAGAATATATGGAGGAACCCCTAAAAACACGCCCGCACACCCTGAATATATGGAGGAACCCCTAAAAACACACCCTGAATATATGGAGGAACCCCTAAAAATACACCCGCACACCCTGAATATATGGAGGAACCCCTAAAAACACACCCTGAATATATGGAGGAACCCCTAAAAACACACCCTGAATATATGGAGGAGCCCCTAAAAACACACCCACACATCCTGAATATATGGAGGAACCCCTAAAAACACACCCTGAATATATGGAGGAGCCCCTAAAAACACACCCACACATCCTGAATATATGGAGGAACCCCTAAAAACACACCCTGAATATATGATGGAACCATTAAAAACACACCCACACACCCTGAATATATGGAGGAAGCGATGCTACCCCCTCGACGCTGCTGTCCTAGTCCCAGTCCTGGTAATATTAACCCTTTGAGATCTGGCTCTGTTTAGGGATTAGTTTCTTCGATGCTCTTCCATACCGTGGTGTATCTGTGTGTGGTGATACATGGTAAACCCGTGGCATTGGGTTTGGCTGATCACGGTTCTCGGGCTCAGATGTTGCTGCGCTTTGTTTACATATATTGTGGAATATTCTCTTTGTATTTTAAGGTTCTGGTAACGCAGCTCTCCGTCTTCTCAGCGGTCCTGGTGATGCCCAGGTGTACCCGGCCACCCGCCTGCCTGTTCCTCTTTCAGGTTCTGGCTGGAAAATTAATTCTGAACTATTAACCCCCGACAGTCTTTGGATCCGGTTAAATTGCACTCCCCCCCCCCCCGACATGATTGGCGGGCGGTGGGGTTAAACTTTCAGATCATTCCCTGTGTGAGATTTTAATGACTCCCCGGGGGCCCAGCCTGACCCCCCCCCCCCTGCCGGAAGCTCTGCTGAATGGTGTGTCTGCGCAATATAAAGTATTCAAAATGCAGCAACAGGTTCCGTAGCGCTGTACAATGGGCCGGACTCAACAGCAAATATACAAACACAGAGCAGGAGAGAGAGGACTCTGTGGCTGCTCTTAGATTGTAAGCTCTTGAATAATCTATTCCTGATGCTGTCCCGGGTTTCCAGAGACTCCGGGTTTGCGCTCTGTGTCCTGGGAAAATGCCTCACGATCCGAGTCTTGCAGTGGATGAGTTTAGGGGTCCCGGACAATTAACCCCCGAGACACCGAGTACTAACCCATGAACACACGGATTTCGACGATGCGGTGAATACACCCTGGCGATACTGGTGTTTTAATACGGTTTATCCTATTGATAAGCCCCGCCCTCTGCGCCGTATAATCCTGTGTGCGAGGAGCCATAGGGTTAATGCCAGATACAGCCAGCGTGTCCCACCTGACTTTCCTTTTTGAGTATCGGTTGCAGGAACCTTCCGGTCGGACCGGTTCACTCTCTCCTGTCAACTTTCAAGTTCTGATTCTTTTTTTTTTTTTTGGCATATAAACTGCGCGGTGCGGCGTGACGCGGCGTGATGCGGTGCGGCGTGACACGGTGCGCTCTGATGCTTTCACCAATCAGCTGGCAGGACCTTATGGACACCTGATCTATTGGTACTAGCGGTGATGTGCGTGACGGCTGTCCTGGAGTAGTGGGAGTCTGAATGCTGAGCCGAACCTCTATCTTACCTGTTTTTTTGTTTTACAGCCGGATCTATTTACCAAATTAAAACCTGCCATAACTTCGAAACGAAGTTTACAAATCACTCCGTCATACTTCTCTTCTCTTTTGGGCCCAACGTGATTGTTCAGGCCAGGATGAGGACGTTGGCAATTGAGCTTACACTCCATCTGACGGTTGCCGTTAACTAAAAGTCAGTTTAGAGAGGTGGCAACGTCGTGTGTGTAATATATATATATTTAGAAGTCTCTTGCTGTAGATGTGGCCCCTGGTCGTCCGCCCATTGAATCGGAGTAGGGTTTCTGTTTGATCACCGAACAATAAGTTTCACTATGGACTTTAAGTTGCCAGATGTGACACATTTTAAGCCCAAAACGCATCCCAGGTCTTCCTTGCACTTTAACGTTCGTCGTGCCCTGGGGGTCTGTGCCGAATCACTAAACTTCCCAGCATTCTGCGCTGGCTCCAGATTAAGGATACTGGGAAGTTGTATCTGCATGATGTCGGGCCGGTGCAGCCCCCCCCCCCAGACCTGTCTGGTCGCTCTTTGTTACATTGTAACGCTGCTTTTTAGAAACTACCGCCCCACTTGTAGGTCTGAATGATGCGTTAATGGGGAGGAATTTCTAAATGCAGTGTAATTCTTGGAAGGGAGGTGCAGACATGTGACTTCTCACTGGATCACTTTACTTTCCCGAACGAAGCAGGGCTGTATTTTAAACTTGTGGGATGACCGGGATTGGCTGAGCTGTGAGGGCCGCTTCAGACGTCATGTTGCTCTCTGGCTTGCACTGCTTTTCTTTCCTGTCGTGTTTGTTGTCGACTCCTTTTTAAATATTTTTAACCTTTTTTAAAAGCAGTGAAATGCTGGGTCTGTGGGGCTTCTCGCCCGTGATACACTGGGACCAGTTAAACCAGTCCCAGTCGAGGAGTGATGTCAGTGTTTTCACTTGATGGGCTGAGAGATTGCGGAGGGAGCGGAACGTGTTCTCATGCTCTGACACATGGGATCAGTCTGGCGCTGCTAATAAGTATCAATTCCCCCCCCCCCCTCGTGACCACCCACCCATTGTCCGGTAAGATCCACTTATCAAGGACTAGAATAAAAGGAAAAATTATAAACTTGTCAAGCTATGACATCACTGCCCGCTGAGTCCGGTGAGCGGCCGCCATCACCAGGAGGTCTCTGCAGCTTTATATTACAGTTCACGTCACTCCAGGAGTCTCGTATAATCTATAATAATCCTATTTTTATCTGGAATTAAAATACACCTTTTTATATAAAATTCATATTTCTAAAGTGCTTATAAATTGCCAAAAATTAAAAGTGATCTAGATTTATTTAAAATACACTTTATATTTGTGTAATTACTGTGTATAAATGTTACATTGTAGCAGAATATTTTATATATATTGTGCAGAGAAGATGCAATAAATCGGTTACAAAGGCCAATACAATGGGTCACGTTACAGACTGGGGAGTAGAAGTGGAGCTGCTGGTGTGACCGAGCTCGCAGGGGGCTCCCGATTTATCCACCCCCCCCCCTCTGTCTGCAATAATGATCTGTTTGTAAATAAACCTGCAGCTGCTTTTTCTCTAGATTTTGCAGTATCGTCCTTTTTTTGGGTGTGCTTCCACCCAGCCCTGCTTTACTTTCTGTGCATTTCCCACCCTCCCGCTGCTGCCATTGTTTGTGTTTCTTTGTTGCTGCTTTTTGGGGGGTTTTATACAGTTTCACACTTTCTGGTTGTGCCTCTCTGCAGGGAGTCCTGTGTTTCTTCCTGTTTCAGCTTCTTGTTGTTCTTTCCCTCCTTTGACACAGGTGAGTTCTCAGCCACTCAATTCCTGGTGGTTGTTTGTTTTTGTAAATCTGGATCAGAGGGTCCTTTTTATTAAGCGTTGATTCCACCTGATGTTTTTGGGGTCAGTGACCCTCACATTTAATAGACTTGTAGCAGTGGGGGAACCTCAGCAGCCCAGATGTCTGGACTACATGTCCCATGGCGCTCAGCCAGCCTTGATGCTAAGCATCATGGAACATGTTGTTCTAAAGCATCAGGGTACCAAGGTGTGCATTACTGATCTATAGGCTCAGCGCAGCTTTTGTTGCACTTTTGTTTATCAAACGCTCCCCACCTGCCCCCACACAGTGGATTTATGCAGAGGGGGGGGGGTGTACATATCTGCCTCCATTCATCCTACATGTTACTCCTCTACCATTTGGCTAAAATACGGGCATAATGAGGTGTGGTGTAACCCTAGGCCTTATAAACCGGGGGGGGCAAAGGCTCCTTGGTTTTTGGGTTGTGCTACACAAGTCTTGACCTGAGCTTCGCTCGGCTCCTATTGTCTTGCCGGCTCTCAAGGATGATTTATACGTCACAACTGACCTCTTTAGGACTTGTACGACCCCCCCCCCCTGCACTGATAACTTTAGCATTGAGTAGTTTCATTCATGGGAATCATTAAGGAAGCTGTCATGATTAAACTGGCTGCTTTTCACATGGGGAGGATGATTTGATGCAGGGGCAGTTCATCAGTATCTGTTTTTGGCACCAATGGGGCGTTTGTAGGAGCCGGGCGACGAACGTAGATGAATAATCCATGTGTTTTTAGGTGGCGGCGGCTTCTCACCCCCTGGATTCGCCACCTTTTACCCTTGCGGTTGTCATATGAAGACAAGTAATGAGGAGGCTTTCCTGATGGACCCGGCCTTCCTGGACCGACTGATCTGTGGCTAAAACATAACGGGCTTCCCTGCTACAGGAATGAGTCGTGAAACCGGCTGCATATGGTTTATGCAAACTGCAGGGCAGCACTCGAAGCGGTGAGGATTGTGGTGGGAAACATGGTGCGAGGAGGAGTGGTCTGACGGCCTCTTTTCCCCTGGATGTTTGGACCATGACCAAGCTGTCCACTCCATCCTCCATTGCTTCCGGACACTTCCTCCCTAGAGAGCGGATTTACTTTGCCCCCCCCTTTCCTCTTCCTAAAGCTGATGGACCCCCCTCTTCTTAAGGCTGGACCCCCCCTCTCCCCCTCGTCTTAAGACTGATGCCCCCCCCCCCGCTGGGCAAATCGCACTTTGTCTTAACATCCTGCCCTCTCCCCAGGTTTCTGCTGGTCAGGGACTTCAGGTGATGTTTAAGCTCTGGGCCTGGGGGGGTGGACACACCTAGGGTTACCTCGCTGACCTGTTGGGACACCTGTGACTTCCTCGATTGTCTGGGCAGGGGTGTAATGTGCTGCCCTAGTAAAGGGTTTCCTGTGCTCCCCGGTGTGATGTCAATCTGTCACAGCCAGGGATCCCAAAAAGACTGTCCTGAGTCAGTGATTGGCCCTTCCCGGGAGTGAGGGATTACTCCCACTCAGCACTTTGACATCACCTCTGGTGGTCAGACCTTCACCCCAAAACCAAACCCACCCGGCGCTTCTAAAGCGAGACCTGCAGGATGAATGGGTGATGTATTTCTGTTCTTTATGGTTTTTATCTTTCATGTTTCTGTCTGTGTTTACACTTTGTATCTCTGCGTCCTACAACAAACCTACAACAAACCTCCCGGGGCTTATGTTTATGGCTTGGTGGAACAATGGGGTTTGCTGCTTGTGTGTTGATGGATAGCGGCATCAATGTCCTACTCTGGCCAGACCTTTTTTGTGATAAGTGTGGCACACGCAGCGAGATCCATGCCGGGCCTGGTTGGAGCTTCTCTGGGCGCCGGGCCTGGTTGGAGCTTCTCTGGGCGCCGGGCCTGGTTGGAGCTTCTCTGGGCGCCGGGCCTGGTTGGAGCTTCTCTGGGCGCCGGGCCTGGTTGGAGCTTCTCTGGGCGCCGGGCCTGGTTGGAGCTTCTCTGGGCGCCGGGCCTGGTTGGAGCTTCTCTGGGCGCCGGGCCTGGTTGGAGCTTCTCTGGGCGCCGGGCCTGGTTGGAGCTTCTCTGGGCGCCGGGCCTGGTTGGAGCTTCTCTGGGCGCCGGGCCTGGTTGGAGCTTCTCTGGGCGCGGGCCTGGTTGGAGCTTCTCTGGGCGCCGGGCCTGGTTGGAGCTTCTCTGGGCGCCGGGCCTGGTTGGAGCTTCTCTGGGCGCTGGGCCTGGTTGGAGCTTCTCTGGGCGCTGGGCCTGGTTGGAGCTTCTCTGGGCGCCGGGCCTGGTTGGAGCTTCTCTGGGCGCCGGGCCTGGTTGGAGCTTCTCTGGGCAATTACAGACCACGTGGCTCCTGCGTACTTACTAGAGGCATTGGGTATACTCCCATTGGTGGTGTTTTGGGGTTTTTGGACTTTATGGCCTCACAAGGTTCTAATTAACGGAAGCCTCAGTCTTTCAGGTCCTAAATCATGTCAATGGTTTGGGTAAAACTTCTTCCCGGGCAAGATGTGCTTCCTGTCGATGTCTGTCCGATGCGGTGCCAGCTGTCCCTCCTGCCGGCGTCTATCCTGCGATTGGTTAATGCATCGTCACCGTCTATTTTTTTTTACTTTCCGTTTCGTGACTATTTGTGCACCATTTATTTTATTTTTATTGGTGTTTGTGATCTTTGGTCCATTATCTAGAGCAGATGTGCCCAGCCCTGTTCCTCCAGGCTCCCTAACAGGACAGGTTTTCAGGGTTACCTTGGACATGCAGACTGAATCTTGCAAGTCATATCACCTGTGCTTCACTTATCCTGCCCTGTTGGAGACCTGAGGACCAGATGAGGAACCACTGATTTTGAGGGTCCTCGACTTTGAAGAGGTGGAACCGGTGTTTTTTTAGATGAGAGATTGTAAAGTCTGGATAATACTGTCCCAAACACCGGCTCCGGACAACTTGGGCAGCCTGGATCCCGTCTCTGCCCCCCCATCCCTTCAATAATCGGCCAATCAATGGACAGCGTGGGTTTGGCCTCTATGGCTGAGATTGAAGAATGTTTATTAATGGAAAATGTGTGTTTTTTTTTTATATTTTTATTTTTTGCAGAGTTAAAATCCTAAATTCTCCAGGTTTGTGTTTAGGAAGTTGCTTTGACCAGACGTGCAGCTTATTGAGCTATTTGGGCAGAGGGCGTCTAATCGGTTTCTGTATCTGAATCCTGAATTTCAGATTAAGCTCCGCCTCTCATTTAACACTTTTATATTTTAGTAAAATGTATTTTGTTTAAATCTGTTAAAAAAAACACTGATACATTTTAACTGATTTTATTTTTGTTCATTAATGGAGATCACGGCTGATTTCAGAGGTCTGAGCACTGATTGGCCGGTTTTTGGAGTCTCTTTCGGCCTCTGTCTTGTCCTCGGGATTAAACCTGTTTTTATACCTCAAATTATTGTAATGGCCCCAAAGTCTGTAACCGGAGGCAGTAAACTCCACGTACCCCATGTTAGTGTTTGAAGCCACACCCCTCCCAGGCTCCGCCTCTGTGCATGCCGAGGTGGTTAAACATGGTTTTGTAATGTCAGAATATTCCTACTGTAACACTTCAATGTTCTTGAACCCAGGACCTAAGAGAAATCTCAATGTATCCTTCCTGGTAATATTGTTTAGAAAGTATTTTAACATTCCTGTCCTTGTCTTTTCAGTTCAGGTCCTGGTGGACGGGGCTCCTGTGCGGATTCAGCTTTGTGACACAGCCGGCCAGGTGAGCGACTTTCTCCTGGATCGTGTGTCTTCCTCTAACATTGTATCTCCTCTGTGCAACCTGCCTGACTGCTGACACTCTGTACCACTATGGATCAGACCCTAATCCTCCTCTATGGAAGTGTGCACGTAAAAAATAAATAAGCCATGTGTCCAGGTCACCCGCGGTAAAAGGCTGCTGTTGCATGGCTGGTTGTCCTTTGTTTTCCCTCCTTCCTGCTGTCAGTGACCATTTGTAGGGTTGAGTGAAGGCCTCTGGATTCAGCAACATCTGGCTGAGCCGCTAGGTGTTAATGGACCGACCACATGGGTTTTATGGGCCATATAGAGCTGTAAAGCGGGAAATCTCAACAGGAAGAACCTCCAAAACCACCCGCAGGAACCAAGATTTTATGGATTTATCTCCCACTCAAACTAGGACAATAAACCTAAAAAAACCTGCGCTTTATATACAGATTAAAACTACACAATGGGACGTATAAAATATAGAACATTAAAGCTGTTCCTGTTTACATTCACCTCTAAAATAAAATCCTCGCTTTAAATAAGACGATGGATCCATTGTGTCATCACGAAGCGAGTTCTGACTCAGCCCCGTCTTTATATTCTCTTTCCTGATTGTTATCGTTCTTGTTTTTATGTTTCAGAAGGTCTATATCTTTTAAGACGCACAGAGGTGTCATTTTACAAACAAACCTTCAATCTGATCTCACCTTTCCGGTTACTCGGGGGGGGGGGGCGCGTCTCACTCGATGCTTCATTCTTCAAAACAAATGCGAGCGGGCAGGGAGAAAACAAAAAATCACAGAACACATAGATTATAAACAATGTATCACACTGTGTGTGGGACCCTGTGTCACATGACACGCTGTGTGGGATAGTCGTGAGTGTGGTGTCCTCCTGGACTGGGCGACATGTTGACATTGTTCATAATTGTTCACTGTTTGCATCTAAACCACAGAATGTTTTTTATTTTTACCAAAACCTAAAGTTGTGATTACAAAACACACCGCACGTCACGGCAATGTACACACAACAAACCTGTGACGTACATAATGTGTTGACCTGGTGAAAGCCACTTACGAAAGTCATAATTTGGCTTGTTTCCAACATGGATCCCCCCACACACACACATCTTTGGTGTTGGAGATCCAGTGTTAAACATTGTATCAGGAAATCAAGTCACTTCAATCTATAAGTTTAAGCCGAATAGCTGATTTGGGCCAAGACCTGTAGAGATGGACAAGCCAAGGAGTTGGTCAGTTCTTGAGACGTCCTACACTCCTCCTCCAAAACATAGATGCTTAAAACCAGCTGGTCTCTTGGATTGAGTAGACCCCCCCCCAGTCTCCCCCATTGCTTTGACGAGCGCGGTAAGATTAGAACGTTTGTTGGGTTTGTAGAAGACATGGAGAGATTCCAGGGAAGGTTTTATAGTCGTGTTTTTTTTTCTTCTCTCTACAGGAAGACTTTGACCACCTTCGATCACTTTGTTACCCTGAGACAGATGTCTTCCTGGTGTGTTTCAGTGTGGTGAACCCCAGCTCCTTCCAGAATGTCACGGAGAAATGGATTCCTGAAATCCGTACCCACAGCCCGCACACCCCAGTGGTACTGGTTGGGACACAGGCGGACCTCAGAGACGATGTCAATGTGTTGATCCGACTGAACAGTTGCCAGGTCCGGCCGGTCAGCGAGTTACAAGCGCAGGGAGTGTCGCAGAAAATCCGAGCCCACAGCTACATCGAATGCTCTGCGTTGACCCAGAAGAACCTCAAGGAGGTGTTTGACACGGCCATAATCGGTGCCATTGAACACAAGGCAAGACTAGAGAAAAAACTCTCCTCCAAGGGCTTCAAACGACTCTCCAAGTGCCGGTGGAAGAAGTACTTCTGCTTTGTATAAACTCTTCTACCATGGCTGAAGTCCAGACCTTTAAAGACTGGATCTGGCCTAAAGTGCCTTCACATGACTTGAAAACGTGGCCAAAAAATCACTGTTTTTGTAAGTTGAACTTGGATCTGACTTTCTCAGTGTCTTCTGTGCTGGGAATGTTTTGAGGACGAAGCAGTTTTTGCTGATCGGTTACTCAGGGGCTTTCCAAACCAGTCAACAGCTCTCCTCCAGCTTGGGCAGGAATGTGCGTGACAACGGCAAACCCAAAACCAACCATTTCACCAGACTTCTTGAGGTGACTTAATCTAAAGTCTGAAAAGCTTCAAGAACTCGATCTTTGAGTCGGTCAAATCTCCCAACATCACGAGGTTGAGGGGTTTGGTGCTCGGTGGGATTCATACAGTCGGCTTTCATTTTGGGAATATTCCGTCGGAGGGGGGGGGACCCCCAATAAATCCCAAACAAAGGAATGGGGGTAAATTAATCTGCAGTGACTGGGGCGTAATGGAGGCTTTATGTGACGTATGGAAGGACTGCCAGGGGGTTTGCTGGACATGGGAGGCTATAATAAAAGGGGTCAGATTAAAACACGGGTTCTCTGGTTGTTCTGGAACTCAGGGCGTCCATGTACAGAGCTGGTGTAAGATTGAGGTGAAGAAGCCATCTGGCCAGGGAGCTCTGTGCGTGGCAACCGGCTGGCTTGGGGATTGGACAGTCCCATTTAGCTGGTTGGGTGCGGTGCACATGGCAAGGGAGCCGGGGATCTGTATCGTCAGCCGGGTGGTGACTTTCTGATCTGACAGGGCTGTAAGGGAGCAGTGATGGACCTCTGTGTCGGTGCAGGTCCATTGTCCCAGGCTGAGCGGTGAAGAAAAAATTGAATAAATTCACCAGGAGGTTCCTTTCACTTTTTTCTTTAGTCGGTTTGAGGGCTCAGATTGCAGGGATGAGACAGGGGGGGCCATATAATGAGACGGGAGGGGGGGTCATGTCAGATGAAGCCGATGCAGGTGAGAGATTGGGTTGTATGGTTTTCCAGGTTCAGGGTGGAGATGGTTTTGAATGTTCCATGGAGACCCAAGACAAGATGACTCTTTTACGGAGGAGAAAAGAATCGGGGGGGTGGCGAGAGAAGTGAGGGGGGGGGGGAGACGAGGGCAAGAACAATAGAAGTGTTTGCATTGAATAAAGCAGAGATGCCAAAGTCTGGCCTACAATTCCCAGAATTCTTTGAATGCAGTAGTTGACCAGAGAATCATGGGAGTTGTGGTTTAGGAAAGCCTGGGGCCCCGGAATCTGACAGCCCATCAGTAAAGAGTAAATCTTGAACCAGCTCTGATACATTGATGCACCTTGCGTGGTGTTGACTTGATGTTCTTGGAGGATATGATCTTCCTGGCCGCTTGGGTTCCTCTAAGTGATCTTGCGCACGCGGACAATGCCCTGGCTCATCGTTATGGCCACACTCCAGCATGTCTAGGGTTAAAGGATAAGCCACACACTGAGCCTCCCTCTTCCATAAATGCAATGATACTGGTAAAGGTGAGACTCTGCACCCGGGGTCTCAAACTTTCCCCTGCGGATTCCCATGATCCTCTGCATTGCATTCTGGGAATGGTGGGGCTGCCGTTAGAGATCCTTGGCGTTTGCAGCTAGAGGTTTGATCGGGACTTTTTTTTTTTTTTTTTTTTTGGGGGGGGGGGTGGTCGATCTTTCTGGCAGATTTATTCTAGGTTCTTGAACGTTTTGCCTAAACTGAGAATAAGCCGCGTGTTGTCTGATCCTGCCTGCGCTCCGTGGACCTCCTGAACAATGAAACCGCCTTTTCTGGTTGTGCGTCTCCTCCGGCGCTCCGTGACACTTGCGATTCTGTTTACTTCTAGAGCTGGAAGGCTTTTTGTGAAAGGGCTCGGCCGACGCACAAAATCCGCTTTGCACACACACACCTGTTAGAACAAACAGCGGCCGCCCTCCTGTCTGTAACCTGTTCCCGTGCGCTCGCTCTGTACATACTGTGTATTTATGTGTAGATTTGAACACTGTATCTGAATCGCTGTGAACCCGAGCCGCCCCGGGCTGTACATGTGTAAATATCAAAATAAATCCTCTGAAATTCTGCATTTTGGGGTAAAATCGAGTCTTTGTATTGAATGCTCCATCGGGGGGGCCTCCATTTCCCTCCTGGCCTCACTGGGGTGGAAACAAATCTGTCCAGACTTTAAAATGACTTTGAAGAGGAGTCCCTGCTGCTCCTCTGCCGGACGGCTCCTGATGAAGTAAAGAGCGGCATGAAGACCGTGGGGGGGGGGGGGGTTTATCATGGTGAGATAATGGTGTAATAAAAGGTGTGCACAGGTTTGGGGTGCGATGCTCTATTTGACAGATTTCCTGTCCTGCATGATATATATACACATGTTGCAGGGCAGCTTCTTCCCTGTGCTGTCCCTCTGTGTGACATGGTAACCTGGATCCAGATAAAGATCTGGTGACCCTATAGAAGCTCTGTCTCGCCCGATAACCTCTGGACTCAAGGTGTTTTAGGATATTTGCCGGAGATCTGTTCACACAAACACAACTCTTGCCATATCAGTTGTGTTCAAAATGATTCAACCCCCCCATTTGAAATTGAGTGTTTAGGCCAGTTTGACATTGATTTTGATCATTCAGTCATCTTGCTTACAATTAAATCAAAGAGGCACGTGTAGGTCAGACAAATATAACATAACATTTATAATGAAATAACCACAAATGTCTTTTCTGTGCTCACATCATTATCAGTTTTATTCAACCCCCAAGTGACATTCAATCTTAGTACTTAGTACAACATCCTTTTACAGTTATAACAGCTTTTAAACATGAAGCATAGCTTGACACAAGTGTCTTGCAGCCATCTACGGGTATCTTCGCCCATTAGTCATGGGCAAAAGCCTCCAGTTCAGTCACATTCTTAGGCTTGCGCACTGCAACTGCTTTCTTTAAGTCCCACCAGAGGTTCTCAATCGGATTTAAGTCAGGTGACTGCGATGGCCACTCCAAAATGTTCCAGCCTTTAATCTGCAACCATGCTCTAGTGGACTTGGAGGTATGCTTGGGATCATTGTCCTGTTGAAAGGTCCAACGTCTCCCAAGCCTCAGGTTTGTGACAGACTGCATCACATTGTCATCCAATATCTCCTGGTACTGAAGAGAATTCATGGTACCTTGCACACGCTGAAGCTTCCCTGTACCTGCAGAAGCAAAACAGCCCCAAAGCATGATTGACCCCCCCCCCCCGCCATGCTTCACAGTAGGCAAGGTGTTCTTTTCTTCATAGGCCTTGTTCTTCCTCCTCCAAACATAGAGTTGATCCATGGGCCCAAACAGTTCTAATTTTGTTTCATCAGTCCACAGAACACGATCCCAAAACTTCTGTGGTTTGTCCACATGACTTTTGGCATACTGCAGTCGACTCTTCTTATTCTTTGGAGACAGCAAGGGGGTGCGCCTGGGAGTCCTGGCATGGAGGCCTTCATTACGCAGTGTGCGCCGTATTGTCTGAGCTGAAACTTCAGTACCCACATCTGACAAATCTTTTCTCAGTTCCTCAGCAGTCACACGGGGACTTTTCTCCACTCTACGCTTCAGGTAGCGCACAGCAGTCGAAGTCAGCATCTTCTTTCTGCCACGACCAGGTAGCGTTTCAACAGTGCCCTTTGCCTTGAATTTGCGAATGATGCTTCCTATGGTCTCTCTTGGTATGTTTAACATCTTTGCAATCTTCTTATAGCCATTGCCCTTCCTGTGAAGAGTAATCACCTCTTCTCTTGTCTTCCTGGACCATTCTCTTGACTTCACCATGTTTGTAACCACACCAGTAAATGTCTAGAAGGAGCTGAGTATCACAGTCATTTTAAAGCTGCCTAATTGGTGCTTATTATGCTTTATTGCTGCTCCGTGACATCCACAGGTGTTTTCAATACCTGATTGAAAACACTTGAATGAACCTCTGTTCTTCAGAGTGGTAGTCTTTAAGGGGTTGAATAATTGTGTCAATGAAGAATTCACAAAAGAAACATTTACTACTGTATTACAAAACCAATTGATGTCATTTTAGTTGCATATGGTTCTTTAAAAAGTCCTTGTAGGATTTCATTCTGAATACAATTACAAATGTCACAATTCCCTAAAACCCTTTACAGCATTGGGGGTTGAATCATTTTGAACACAACTGTATGTGTGTCTATTGTGTAGATTTGAATTCTGACACTACCTATTGCCGGTCTCATTGCCACGTTCCTTTTAAAGAATGAAAACCGCTGATGGACGCACGTCCTGCTGGTTATGAGGTCCAACGGCCTCAGAGACCAACGTGACGAATCCAGGTCGTATAGCGCTTGCAGGCAGGGACATACTTCATACCGGCATGGACTGGTGTCGCTCAGCCTTCACTTGTTCCCCATGACGGCCCGAACACACTCCCGCTTTATTCCCGATAGGGAGGGACGTGTCTGGATTAATTGTAGGTTTGGTTGCCTTTTTTGAAGCCTCAATCTGGGCAGGTCCCTGGTCGGGGATTTCACGCTCTCTCGGCCGGTGTCCGCTCTGTGCGCGTCTCGGCTTCCTCCAGTTTCCCACGAGATTCCGCAATGCTTTATTTTGTAACAAGCCGGTTTAATTCACTCGCCCGGTGACCCGAGAGGAGTCGGGCATCTTGGAGTTAAAGTCCTTGCAGAACATCTGGGCTTTGCTTTGAACATTGGGTTTTTGTGAGGCCTGGGGTCAACCTCAAAAAATAAGGGCCCCCTCATTCTGCATGGAGGACCCCAAGAAATGTGTGTCTCTGGACACCAGTGGATTTGTGTGGGACCGTTCTATCCGCCTTCTTCAGGGTCCACCCGGTGAGGCCCCTGGTGCGACCATAGGCAGCCGCCTAATTCTATGGCCGCCCGCCCCCCCCCGAACTCCTTTTTATTCCAGCTTTTGTAATAAAACTCCTGACCCAAATCCTATGGTTTTACAAAAAAGTACTTTAGGACGGACGGAGCAGAATTGTGCCCAGTGATTGACGCTTTCACATTAAAGGGCATATAGAGGATGCACGAAGATACCCAAAATCGAGGTGTATAGATGACTGCGATGTGCCTGGGGACCCGGCGGGGTAATGGCCACTGATTGCCCCCCCCCTCCCGTGGATTCTCTGCCTTCCTCACCCAAAAATGGAGACCTCCTAGGCGCATTACGTTGCGCAGCTTGTCCCGTAAGCTCTGGGTTAGAGTAACCGGTCACAAAGTGTCAGGAAGGTAACTAGAAACCCACAAACTGGTTTTACTGGAAAGTTCTAGTAGGAAGTGAGGGGAGGCGCCTTTTTGTTTCTTTTGAAATCATTGGGGGGGGGGTGCGAGACTATGCGTCATTGGTCACGGCAGCCGGATGCCAACAGTTACACGATACCCCTAGACCTTTCCTCGGGGAGCAGTGCACAGTGTAAGCTGTGGTCCACGTGGATACTGACCACGTGTCCCTGGGGGTTGAGTTGGACGGTTGCTGCAGGAGAGCATTTCCAGTGAGCATCCCTCCATCCAGTGGTGGCTCTATAGCCTTGGGTGTCCTAGATGTTTTAGAACTACATCTCCCATGAGTCCCTGCTAACAATGAGTGAGCATCATGGGAGATGTGCCTCCAAGACTGATACGGCCAACGTTTCTGACCCCTGACCAAGCCTGAGCACAAACCAGAGGCCCCTTGCTTTGCAAAGAAATCTACAAAAAAACACATTTGAATTTAGAAAGTTGTTGTTGGTTGGGGGGGTGTGACACTGTGTGTGTTTGTGTGTGTTACTGTATTTGTGTGGTGTATAAGGCGCTTTCACAAACATTCCAGCATTTTGAGGCCTTTGCTTACCAGCTGTGTCCTTGTTGTCCAGTCTCTCTTCCCATGTGTCTTTCTCTCCCATCTTCCAAATCTCTCCATACTCGAAGACCACGTAGATATTTCGGCAAACAGGCAAAGTGATGGGGGGGGGGGAGATGCCGATCGTTTTTATATTGGCACATTCTGTCTACTGACCTGGCTTTTGGGATCGAACGTGATGCATAGTTGCCAACAGTCTGGGTTTCCAGGTTTCTGCTCGGTGTCCCGGAGCCCTAAACTCATCTGTCGCGGCCAATTAATACCCATCGAGCGCAAACCTGAGACATCCCTGGGAACACTAGGGCTGTTGGCAACTATGGATAACCCGCACAATATGTGATGGTAAAACCACAAGAAATGGGGATCAAGATGTCGGAACGTTCTGAAGGCATGTCAGGCAATCCCCATGGAACCCGTAGACCTTTACCATAATTCCTCAGTTTGTTCACATTTACAAACATTTCCTGTGACACTCGTAGAAATCTCACCACCCTTTATCATCCTTTCAAATCCCAGGAGCAGTTGTCATCTTCATCTCCCCGGCACCATCTTATCTTGTGAACACGTTACAGGCTCATATGATCTGAGGCCACAATATTGACATGAAATTCCAACGGGCAAGGTACGATCTGCTACTATACATGGAGCAGACGCGGCTAACTCGGGTCACATGCGTCCAGTAACGAGGCTCGGAAATAGTAACGTTATCTCCAAGCCGAGTATTCCGAACAGTCTGGAAATATTCCTGGTATTAACCCGAGGACGTTTCACTTCATGCAGATCATCTGGCAATAAATATCCTTTCCTGGAAGGCGTTTCTTACGTTTCTTGGTCTAAAAGGCTTTGGTTTTATGGTTTGACATTCGTGAATTTTTTTATATTTTAATCTATGGAAAGCGGCCATGAATCCCAAGTGAAATCCATTAAATGAAGGTATCTCAAAGCCATGGCCACGGAGGATGTGTGAAGGTATCTGAGGCATGGCCACGGTGGAGGATGTGTGAAGGTATCTGAGGCATGGCCACGGTGGAGGATGTGTGAAGGTATCTGAGGCATGGCCACGGTGGAGGATGTGTGAAGGTATCTGAGGCATGGCCACGGTGGAGGATGTGTGAAGGTATCTGAGGCATGGCCACGGTGGAGGATGTGTGAAGGTATCTGAGGCATGGCCACGGTGGAGGATGTGTGAAGGTATCTGAGGCATGGCCACGGTGGAGGATGTGTGAAGGTATCTGAGGCATGGCCACGGTGGAGGATGTGTGAAGGTATCTGAGGCATGGCCACGGTGGAGGATGTGTGAAGGTATCTGAGGCATGGCCACGGTGGAGGATAGGAATCTTTACAATATAAACCCCAATAAACAGGTTATGTAACGGCGGATTTGCACAGGTTCCGATGTCCTCTATCCATTCTATTGTCAGGAGAATTGTTGCTGGATACATCCCTTCCTTCACTACGAAGCCTCGGAACACAACGCTCACAATGTCTCGCCATAAAACCTCGCACTGGGCAAATATTATTTCACCCCTGGAGCTGAATGTAATGTTTGTTCACAGGGAAGCCGCCTGCAAGCCGGCGATGGAAGCAGGTTTTGCAGAAAGTAACACACGTGGAGAATACAAGAGGATGATGGATTAAAACTTGGCTCCGCTCGGTGGGCGAGAATGAGAAACAAAACTGGGGAGAGGAGACAGCGAGGCGCTTTGTGTGTCCTAGAATAATGCAATGGGATCGTCACCAAGAGCCTTCCAGTCTGGCACATGGATAGGTCTAGTCCAGTGACAACAAACCTTGGCACCCCAGATGTTTCATGATGATCTACCAAAAACATCTGGGGTGCCAAGCTTTGCAGACACTAGTCAGATCACAAAACCTTTCATCTGTTTATCATCTCCTCTGAGCTGATAACGCCATCGGTTTCTGAGTCCTAGGAGACCTCTGTCCATCACTCATCTACAAGCTCACATCTGATAACTTTATATAAAAATATACGAGGGGTCTGAAAACCTTATATAAATATATACGGGGCCTCAGAGGGGTCTGATAACTTTATATAAATATATACAGGGCCTCAGAGGGGTCTGAAAACCTTATATAAATATATACAGGGCCTCCGAGGGGTCTGATAACTTCATATAAATATATACGGGGCCTCCGAGGGGTCTGATAACTTTATATAAATATATACAGGGCCTCAGAGGGGTCTGATAACCTTATATAAATATATACGGGGCCTTAGAGGGTTCTGATAACTTTATATAAATATATACGGGGCCATTATAAACCATTGTCTGATAACCTATTCATTAACAGGTCTATACACAGGACACGGGGTCACCCAATTACACTGAACGAAAGGAAATTCAGCCTAAAGCATAGGAAGGGTTATTTTACGGTGAGAACAATAAAGCTTTGGAATTCTCTGCCTGTTGAGGTCCTTGGGTCAGAGATTGTACAGACTTTTAAACAGTGACTGGATGACTTCCTGCAGACACAGAATATTAAGGGTTAAGCAGCGACTGGATGACTTCCTGCAGACACAGAATATTAAGGGTTAAGCAGCGACTGGATGACTTCCTGCAGACACAGAATATTAAGGGTTAAGCAGCGACTGGATGACTTCCTGCAGACACAGAATATTAAGGGTTATAATATTTAATATGTGGGTAAAAGCTTCTTGATCCAAGGAGAAATCTGACGCCATCTGGGGGCAAGAAGGAATGTTTCCCAGTATGTTGCATATTGGCGAGCATTTCAGACTGGGTTTTTTGCTTCTTTTGGATCAACAGCAGTAGGTGATGTGTGAGAGGCTGAACCCGATGGTCTTTTTTCAGCCTATGTAACCGTGGAAGATGGAGGCCAGTTCCTCTGACCTCGCTTATCTCGGCTCATTGGCAAACGCTTTAACGTTTTACAGGGAGTGACAGGAGACCATGAAGTGGAGGATCTACAAGGAGACAACATGAAACATGGCCAATGTGCTTGATATTGGCCAAAAGCCTGGGTGTGATGTGACCTCATACCTTTTGATTCTCCTATATCTGCTCATTTTGAAGAGGCTTTCTGCCCGCCTGGGCCTCTTACCCACTTCCCGAAGCTCAACGTGCGGCATCTCGATAAGGTGACAGACCAGGGATGCAAATAAATCGCTAAATATGTTCAACGTTAGGGGACAGAGACATCTGACAGCCGAATAGAGACCCCCCAGCTCCCTGCTGCCCTCATTGGTCGTATGGGTAAGCTCTGATTGGCTAGGATTTTGTCGATTGCTCCTCTGTTGTGGCCACGTGGTCGGCAAACCAGGAAGCGCGTCAGCCAATCCGACAACCTCCCAGGCAAGTGTTTATTATTTGCCATTTCTTTATGTGTTGTTTGTTTTTGCATTACAGGCAGCATTAACGCGACGCGGTGACCTCCTTCTCGCCTCCTGTACCGGCAGGGTCACGTGATCACTGCTCGTGTATATCTTTACTGGGTCTCTTTGTCTTTTATTCGTATCGGTGGATTTTCTGGTGTGACGTCGACGGATCAACAAGGTAACAGGTTTTTACTCTGTCTTCCAAATGATTAAGTGTCATTATTATCTCTTTATCCCCCCCCCCCCCCGTGACTCAGGCTCCCTCCATGCTTTGATGTGGATCCCTCCAGCGAGCGGATCCCTCCAGCGAGCGGATCCCTCCAGCGAGCGAGCGTTATTTCACACGGGCAGATGCTGAGCCAGGTAAAATCCGAAGTTTTTTAGTTTTGCAGAACTGGTAATTTCATCACAAGGTTTGGCCCGGTGCCCCGAGAAGCTGTCACCTGCAAACCCGCGATGGGAAACGAGCTGACTTCCTTTTACATTATTAAAAAGACTCCGCGCCTGCCCCACCCAGAAATTAAGTCATGGGAACGAGATCTGAACTTGTTCACTGACTTGCGGTTAGGTTTGGCGACGGGCCAGAAGTGGCAGCTTCGTACAGGTGCAACGAGACGACTCAATGAACAGAAACTCCAGGTCAACCCAGGGTGGGGAGAAACTGCAAGAGGTGCATCTTCAACAATACTAGTCAAGGTATAGACGTCTGAATGGAGCTGGGATTTATGGGATTACATGGCGGGACCGGGCAAAGTCAACACCAGTAGCACCCCCAAGCCTTCAAGGGGCTCCTGGGGCATATCATGGATTTAGAGTCCACATCTTGGCTGGTCCAGGTGGCCGCTGACCCGGGAATGTGCCCTCCATCTCTTGTAGTAGCCCGTCTAATGGACCATCATGACAAAATATCAAATCGATTCTATTTGTAGGGTCTCCGGGTGATTTATTTCTGGATAATTCATTGATTTATCAGTTTTTTCACGTAAAACAGTATCGACCGACCATGTGAAAATATGCATAAAACTTTAAAAGACAAGTCGACACAATTACCAGGGCCGCCCTTGGCGTCTCTCTCCTGTCAAAAAATCATGGCAGGGCCCCAAACCATCTGGTGGAGACCTTCTCCCCTGGTGGTCCTGATGGTCAGTGGCTGCAAGAGGTGTGGAACGTATTCCCGGTAAACACACCTCAAACATCTCTGTCCATCCATCTCCTGCCATAAGGTCATGTGACCCCCGTATCACACGTGGAATATATTGTCGCAATACATATAAAAGGATAATAATATCCCGTCGTTTCCTCAGACTTTCTCTCCAGGTCTCCGAGGCTTCACTATTACCCACCGGCACCCAACGAGACGGGCACAGGAAGGTAGAGCAGCATTCGGGGGGAGCAGCGGCAGACGCTCCCAGAGCAGAGTCGTTGGCCT
>RXON01002030.1:0-22500 GCA_009667805.1 Leptobrachium leishanense | reverse complement strand
GGGTGCGTAACACCTGGTGCACAATTACTGGGTGCACAATCACTGGGTGTGCAGTCACTGGTGCACAATCACTGGGTGCTCAATCACTGGATGCTCAATCACTGGGTGCTCAATCATTGGATGCTCAATCACTGGATGCTCAATCACAAGGTGCACAATCACCGGGTGCTCAATCACTGGATGCGAAATCACTGGATGCGAAATCATCAGATGCTTAGGCTAGGGACAGATGAGCGCATTTTCTGCGGCCACCGTCAAAATGTACGTCGATGCGTGCGCACGCATTTTTTCACGGAATACGCTTAAGTGGTCAGACGACCACAGTCGCACAGTCGCAGGTACTCACCAACGCAATTCTAGGGAAATCCGGCTGTTTGAACGTTATGTTGGCCGCACACTAGCAGCGTCTGACGTCTCCTAATCACGCACACACGCTGCCATGCGGCCGCAGCGCACTCTGTACGTCTGTAGCAGCGGTTTCACGTTCTGAGAAAAATGCGTTCATTTGCCGGTTGCGTGGTGTCGGCGCACTTTTGTACGCACGTACTGCATATATTGGCCGTCATTGGCCGTTATGTGCTGCTACTGCCGCCGTGATTTAGTGCGCCTGCACGCGCGTTCCGACTGCCCCACTCTGACCCTAGCCTTAATCACTAGGTGCTCAATCACTGGGTGCTCAATCACTGGGTGTTCAATCACTGGATGCTCAATCACTGGATGCTCAATCATCAGATGCTCAATCTTCGGATACTCAATCACTGGGTGCTCAATCACCGGGTGCTCAATCACCGGGTGCGCAATCACTGTGTGCGTAACACCTGGTGCACAATCACTGGGTGCGTAACACCTGGTGCACAATTACTGGGTGCACAATCACTGGGTGCTCAATCACCGGGTGTGCAATCACTGGATGCTCAATCACTGGATGCTCAATCACTGGATGCTCAATCACAAGGTGCACAATCACCGGGTGCTCATTCACTGGATGCGAAATCACTGGATGCGAAATCATCAGATGCTTAATCACCGGGTGCTCAATCACTGGGTGCTCAATCACTGGGTGCTCAATCACTGGGTGCTCAATCACTGGGTGTTCAATCACCGGGTGCTCAATCACCGGATGCTCAATCACCGGATGCTCAATCACTGGATGCGAAATCACTGGATGCGAAATCACTGGATGCGAAATCACTGGATGCTCAATCATCAGATGCTCAATCTTCGGATACTCAATCACTGGGTGCTCAATCACTGGGTGCTCAATCACTGGGTGCTCAATCACTGGGTGCACAATCACTGGGTGCTCAATCATCAGATGCTCAATCTTCGGATACTCAATCACTGGGTGCTCAATCACTGGGTGCTCAATCACTGGGTGCACAATCACTGGATGCTCAATCATCAGATGCTCAATCTTCGGATACTCAATCACTGGGTGCTCAATCACTGGGTGCTCAATCACTGGGTGCACAATCACTGGGTGCTCAATCACTGGGTACTCAATCATCGGGGGCACAATCACTGGGTGCACAATCACTGGGTGCACAATCACTGGGTGCACAATCACTGGGTGCTCAATCACTGGGTGCACAATCACTGGGTGCACAATCACTGGGTGCTCAATCACTGGGTGCTCAATCACTGGGTACTCAATCATCGGGGGCACAATCACTGGGTGCACAATCACTGGGTGCACAATCACTGGGTGCACAATCACTGGGTGCTCAATCACTGGGTGCACAATCACTGGGTGCACAATCACTGGGTGCTCAATCACTGGGTGCTCAATCATCGGGGGCACAATCCCTAGGTGTGCAATCACTGCCTTTGTAATGATTGGCTCAGAGACCTCGAGCCGCGGCTGAAGCCAAAATAGTAAAATAAAAACATAATGTATATACTGTCTGTTAAATAATGCAGGATGAGGTGACGTTGTGGAAGCTCTGGATCAGATCCTGCTTCTCCTTCCCGTCAGTCACTTTCCCTTCTGTCTGTGAAGGTTCGTGGTGACCTCTCCCTTCCTTCACCTCCTCGAGGCCCTCAATGCCACAGCGCAGTCACCAAGTCACCATACCTGTTTGCAGTCACCGTTTCACTGTCTGGTTACCTCGCCTTCCATTCATCCTCTGCGTCGGGTTAACCCCTCGCTGCCAGGAAACTAAAATAAACAATAATAATAATGAACCAAATAAATACAAATCCACTTAAATAAAATCACATTATTTACTGACGCCTCCAAATGAGGGAAATGCACTTTATTCACATTTATTTCTTCTTTTAGTATCGCAGGGGATCTCGGTGTCAGAGCGGAGGTGTGAGCAAAAAGCCCAGAAAATGCTCAAATACCCTCTGGCACAGCTCTTCCCTCTGGCACAGCTCTACCCTCAGATACAGCTCTACCCTCAGATACAGCTCTCCCCTCTGGCACAGCTCTTCCCTCTGGCACAGCTCTCCCCTCAGATACAGCTCTACTCTCTGGCACAGCTCTTCCCTCTGGCACAGCTCTACCCTCAGATACAGCTCTACCCTCAGATACAGCTCTCCCCTCTGGCACAGCTCTTCCCTCTGGCTCGCTCTCTCCCCTCAGATACAGCTCTCCCCTCAGACACAGCTCTCCCCTCAGATACAGCTCTTCCCTCTGGCACAGCTCTACCCTCAGATACAGCTCTACTCTCTGGCACAGCTCTCCCCTCTGGCACAGCTCTTCCCTCTGGCACAGCTCTCCCCTCAGACACAGCTCTTCCCTCTGGCACAGCTCTCCCCTCTGGCACAGCTCTCCCCTCTGGCACAGCTCTCCCCTCAGACACAGCTCTCCCCTCTGGCACAGCTCTCCCCTCAGACACCGCTCTTCCCTCTGGCACAGCTCTCCCCTCTGGCACAGCTCTCCCCTCTGGCACAGCTCTCCCCTCAGACACAGCTCTTCCCTCTGGCACAGCTCTCCCCTCTGGCACAGCTCTCCCCTCAGACACAGCTCTCCCCTCTGGCACAGCTCTCCCCTCAGACACAGCTCTTCCCTCTGGCACAGCTCTCCCCTCTGGCACAGCTCTCCCCTCAGACACAGCTCTCCCCTCTGGCACAGCTCTACCCTCAGATACAGCTCTCCCCTCAGACACCGCTCCTCCCTCAGGCACAGCTCTCCCCTCAGACACAGCTCTCCCCTCTGGCACAGCTCTCCCCTCAGACACCGCTCTTCCCTCTGGCACAGCTCTCCCCTCAGACACCGCTCTTCCCTCTGGCACAGCTCTCCCTTAGACACCGCTCTTCCCTCTGGCACAGCTCTCCCCTCAGACACCGCTCTTCCCTCTGGCACAGCTCTCCCCTCACACACCGCTCTCCCCTCAGGCACAGCTCTTCTCTGAGCGGCACAGGCCTCTTCTGTGGCACAACTCATCCCAGAAGCCCTCGTCTTCCCACTGGCACATCTCTAACCTGAGCGGCACAGCTCTCCCTGGTGGCACAGCTCTCCCTGGCAGCACAGCTCTCCCTGGCGGCACAGCACTCCCTGGTGGCCAGCTCTCCCTGGCGGCACAGCTCTCCCTGGCGGCACAGCTCTCCCTGGCGGCACAGCACTCCCTGGCGGCACAGCTCTCCCTGGCGGCACAGCACTCCCTGGTGGCCAGCTCTCCCTGGCGGCACAGCTCTCCCTGGCGGCACAGCACTCCCTGGTGGCACAGCTCTCCCTGGTGGCACTGGAAGAGTGACTTGATACATTGTAACATTGATGCTAAGAGAATCTAAATGTAAGGAACCTCTCAGCATCTTAATGAAAACCTCTTCAACTGGGCAGCACCATTAATACAGCGGCGCCATATGGGGGGGTTGTACCCATGGCCGCGCTCTGCAGGTCATGTCGTGGCCGCGCTCTGCAGGTCATGTCGTGGCCGCACTCTGCAGGTCATGTCGTGGCCGCACTCTGCAGGTCATGTTGTGGCAGTGCCCTGTGTGGGTCTTTGTGGATAACACTGACTCCTGGGGGTCGGGCTGTTGTGTATTGTGTTGTGTGCGCGCTGTATTGTGTTGATGTGTGCACGCTATATTGTGTTGTGTGCGCGCTGTATTGAGTTGTTGTGTGTGCACTGTATTGTGCTGTGTGCGCTCTGTATTGTGTTGTGTGCTCGCTGTATTGTGTTGTTGTGTGTGCACTGTATTGTGCTGTGTGCGCTCTGTATTGTGTTGTGTGTGCGCTGTATTGTGTTGTGTGCGCGCTGTATTGTGTTGTGTGCGCGCTGTATTGTGTTGTGTGTGCGCGCTGTATTGTGTTGTGTGCGCGCTGTATTGTGTTGTTGTGTGCGCGCTGTATTGTGTTGTTGTGTGTGCGCTGTATTGTGTGTTTTTCTGAGACACACTGTGAGCCGAGCGTCTGGGTGTAAAAAAAAACAATAAAAAAAGTCAGAGAAGGGAAAATTTGGTGAGAACCGGGGACGATACCCACGTACACACAGAGGGAGGCGGCGGGGGGGGGGGGGGAATATTACTTTATTAGCCAGCACCGTCACGTCTCGCCTGGGCTCGGAACCGGTCCGGCCTGTTCTGCCGCCAATCGCTGAGTCTCCTCTTTGCCGCCTGAGCTGAGAGTAAAAGCAGAGGGGATTACATGGCGGGATGACAAACCCCGTGATGTCACCTGCGCTGGTCACCCCCCCCCCCGCTCAGAAACACCCCAACCGCAGGAAAGTCATTCACTCTGCTCCCTTCCAAGAATAAAAGAATCTCCCGACAAAGAGCCGTCACGGCCGCTTTCATTTTCTGCCGACGCAGTGCTGCAATTACCAATGCAATTATAGCACCAACATATTCCACAGCGCTGTACAATGAGTCACACAAAACAAACTGCTATACAGCAGCAGCGACAAAACACAACAAAATAACAAACGTGTGGGACTCACAAACACACGAGGAGGCGCCCCATCTTTTCTCACACACACGAGGAGGCGCCCCCGTCTCTTCTCACACACACGAGGAGGCGCCCCATCTTTTTTCACACACACGAGGAGGCGCCCCGTCTCTTCTCACACATACGAGGAGGCGCCCCGTCTTTTCTCACACACACGAGGAGGCGCCCCCGTCTCTTCTCACACATACGAGGAGGCGCCCCGTCTCTTCTCACACACACGAGGAGGCGCCCCGTCTCTTCTCACACACACGAGGAGGCGCCCCGTCTCTTCTCACACACACGAGGAGGCGCCCCGTCTCTTCTCACACACACGAGGAGGCGCCCCGTCTCTTCTCACACACTAAGGAGGCGCCCCGTCTCTTCTCACACACACGAGGAGGCGCCCCGTCTCTTTCTGACACACACGAGGAGGCGGCGCCCTGTCTTTTTTCACACACACGAGGAGGCGCCCCGTCTCTTCTCACACACACGAGGAGGCGCCCCGTCTCTTCTCACACACACGAGGAGGCGCCCCGTCTCTTCTCACACACACACGAGGAGGCGCCCCGTCTCTTCTCACACACACGAGGAGGCGCCCCGTCTCTTCTCACACACACGAGGAGGCGCCCCGTCTCTTCTCACACACACGAGGAGGCGCCCCGTCTCTTCTCACACACACGAGGAGGCGCCCCCGTCTCTTCTCACACACACGAGGAGGCGCCCCCGTCTCTTCTCACACACACGAGGAGGCGCCCCCTGTCTCTTCTCACACACACAAGGAGGCGCCCCGTCTCTTCTCACACACACGAGGAGGCGCCCCCTGTCTCTTCTCACACACACGAGGAGGCGCCCCGTCTCTTCTCACACACACGAGGAGGCGCCCCCGTCTCTTCTCACACACACGAGGAGGCGCCCCGTCTCTTCTCACACACATCACGAGGAGCACCCCGTCTCTTTCTCACACACACGAGGAGGCGCCCTTTCTCTTCTCACACAACGAGGAGGTGCCCCGTCTCTTCTCACACATACGAGGAGCGCCCCCCGTCTCTTCTCACACCACACGAGGAGGCGCCCCCGTCTCTCTCACACACACGAGAGCGCGCCCCGTCTCTTCTCACACACACGAGGAGGCGCCCCGTCTCTTCTCACACACACGAGGAGGCGCCCTGTCTCTTCTCACACACACGAGGAGGCGCCCCCGTCTCTTCTCACACACACGAGGAGGCGCCCCGTCTCTTCTCACACACACGAGGAGGCGCCCCGTCTCTTCTCACACACACGAGGAGGCGCCCCGTCTCTTCTCACACACACGAGGAGGCGCCCCGTCTCTTCTCACACACACGAGGAGGCGCCCCGTCTCTTCTCACACACACGAGGAGGCGCCCCGTCTCTTCTCACACACACGAGGAGGCGCCCCGTCTCTTCTCACACACACGAGGAGGCGCCCCGTCTCTTCTCACACACACGAGGAGGCGCCCCCCGTCTTAACCTTGAAGCGTTATGGATGGATGGATCACCCCGTAACCCGGCCTATTCCTTCTGCCTGGATAGGTTTGGCCAATATTCCAGGATGTGGATCCTGCGACACCAGGTCTTTGCTAATATATATAAATATATATAGAATTTATGCACATGGTTCGGCTAAATCCGGTTTTTCACTTCAGCTCCATGATTTCCGCCCGTCCTCACTCATTATGTTTTGTATTATGAGGTGAACGAGATGCTACATATTGTTGTTACTATTGATTCTCAGATGGAAGTGACGTCATGTGACTCTTTTGAAACACCCCGGGGCCTTCAATGTTCCCGACGCGTCTTCTGTGAGTCAAAATGCCACCGGGCACACGCCCTCACCGGATCTTCATGCCACCATCAGTTGACAATTTCACAGCCTGGGGGCGCGTTCTAGTGGCAGCTGATGACAGAGGTCGCTGGGGTCATCGCTGAGTCACAGGTCATTGGCCAACCCAGAAGAAGACAACCCATCAATTAATATATAAAGAGACCCAAAACATTCAAAAACATGTTTCAGTTTGTCCAAAAAGAGTGAAATTCTCCACAAATTAATCTCAAACCAACAAACCAAGAGCAGCAGAAAACCCGGCTGTGATCGGAGACTTTGATCTCGTTACGAGTCACATGACACAATATTGCGCTGAATCCATTTATTTTGTTATAATGTGCTTTTTTTTCTCGACGTCAGAACCAGCTTTCAGAGTTTTGGGGTCACTCTCCCCCATGTGTCGGACACTCCCCCAAACTGTTAGCCCCGCCTCCAGGAAGTGATGAATAAATGATGTTAATTAGTGTAATATGTTTAACTGCTCATTATCATAAATAATAATATTTAATAAATCATTTGGAATAATTCCGTTTTTATTCGCTCCATAAAATCTCTCTGTCAGTCATTGTCCTCCTCCGCCTGGTTCACCCTGTTGGGGCGTTATTCTGCGCCTGTCTGAGATCACCTCTCATCATCTCATAATTGCCACAAATTCTTTAATTGCTCGTTAATTCTCCTCAGAGGTTTCACCCTCCTCGTCTGGTTACAACGTTACATCTTCCAGCCTGGGTATGGAGATGATGGATGGGTCCCCCATCGTTTCCCACCGCCGGCCGGTCACTCCTGGTGCTTCCCGTCGCAAGTTTCCGGATCCGCTCACAGAAATCCTGATTCTTTCCTTGTGTATTAATTAACGCACCGCGAAGGAACGTCACGTTTCAGGAGGTTACTGTGTATATCCAGCGTTTACATGGAGTGTTTGGGATACAGTTGCTTTACCACATGATGCGTTGGGCTGTGCGTCGGTCCATGACCCGGGAGGGGCCAGAAGCATCATGGGAGAAAAAGAGGAAAATTGCACATTTGCAGCAAATATACCCATGAATTAACACGTGATAAATCACAGGCACGCTCCGCAGAACACCCCCCCCTTACACACAACAGTGAACCCCCTCCTGCATTCACACACTGCAACACTCCATACAAATACACCTCTATATTCACACACTGCAACACTCCATACAAATACACCTCTGCATTCACACACTGCGATCCATACAAATACACCTCTGCATTCACACACTGCAACAATCCATACAAATACACCTATATTCACACACTGCAACAATCCATACAAATACACCTCTGCATTCACACACTGCGACGATCCATACAAATATACCTCTTCATTCACACACTGCAACAATCCATGCAAATACACCTCTACATTCACACACAGTGACACTCCATGCAAATGCACCTCTGCATTCACACACAGCGACGCTCCATGCAAATGCACCTCTGCATTCACACACAGTGACACTCCATGCAAATAAACCTCTGCATACACAAAGTGACACTTCATACAAATACACCTCTACATTCACACACTGCGACACTCCATACAAATACACCTCTACATTCACACACTGCAACACTCCATACAAATACACCTCTGCATTCACACACTGCGACGATCCATACAAATACACCTCTGCATTCACACACTGCAACAATCCATACAAATACACCTCTGCATTCACACACTGCAACATTCCATACAAATACACCTCTACATTCACACACTGCGACACTCCATACAAATACACCTCTGCATTCACACACTGCAACAATCCATACAAATATACCTCTGCATTCACACACTGCAACATTCCATACAAATACACCTCTGCATTCACACACTGCAACACTCCATACAAATACACCTCTATATTCACACACTGCAACACTCCATACAAATACACCTCTATATTAACACACTGCAACACTCCATACAAATACACCTCTGCATTCACACACTGCGACGATCCATACAAATACACCTCTGCATTCACACACTGCAACAATCCATACAAATACACCTCTGCATTCACACACTGCAACAATCCATACAAATACACCTCTGCATTCACACACTGCAACACTCCATACAAATACACCTCTACATTCACACACTGCAACACTCCATACAAATATACCTCTGCATTCACACACTGCGACGATCCATACAAATACACCTCTGCATTCACGCACAGCGACGCTCCATGCAAATACACCTCTGCATTCACACACTGCAACAATCCATGCAAATACACCTCTGCATTCACACACTGCAACACTCCATACAAATACACCTCTGCATTCACACACTGCAACAATCCATACAAATACACCTCTGCATTCACACACAGCGACACTCCATGCAAATACACCTCTGCATTCACACACAGTGACACTCCATGCAAATGCACCTCTGCATTCACACACAGTGACACTCCATGCAAATGAACCTCTGCATTCACACACAGTGACACTCCATGCAAATAAACCTCTGCATACACAAAGTGATACTTCATACAAATACACCTCTACATTCACACACTGCGACACTCCATACAAATACACCTCTGCATTCACACACTGCGACGATCCATACAAATACCTCTGCATTCACACACTGCAACAATCCATACAAATACACCTCTGCATTCACACACTGCAACACTCCATGCAAATACACCTCTGCATTCACACACAGTGACACTCCATGCAAATGCACCTCTGCATTCACACACAGTGACACTCCATGCAAATAAACCTCTGCATACACACAGCAACACTTCATACAAATATACCTCTGCATTCACACACAGTGACACTCCATGCAAATAAACCTCTGCATACACACACTGCAACACTCCATACAAATACACCTCTACATTCACACACTGCAACACTCCATACAAATACACCTCTGCATTCACACACTGCGACGATCCATACAAATATACCTCTGCATTCACGCACAGCGACGCTCCATACAAATACACCTCTGCATTCACACACTGCAACAATCCATGCAAATACACCTCTGCATTCACACACAGTGACACTCCATGCAAATACACCTCTACATTCACACACAGTGACACTCCATACAAATACACCTCTGCATTCACACAGTGACGCTCCATGCAAATGCACCTCTGCATTCACACACAGTGACACTCCATGCAAATAAACCTCTGCATACACAAAGTGACACTTCATACAAATAAACCTCTACATTCACACACTGCGACACTCCATACAAATACACCTCTACATTCACACACTGCAACACTTCATACAAATATACCTCTGCATTCACACACAGTGACACTCCATACAAATACACCTCTACATTCACACACTGCAACACTCCATACAAATACACCTCTGCATTCACACACTGCGACGATCCATACAAATATACCTCTGCATTCACGCACAGCGACGCTCCATACAAATATACCTCTGCATTCACACACTGCAACAATCCATGCAAATACACCTCTACATTCACACACAGTGACACTCCATGCAAATGCACCTCTGCATTCACACAGTGACGCTCCATGCAAATGCACCTGTGCATTCACACACAGTGACACTCCATGCAAATAAACCTCTGCATACACAAAGTGACACTTCATACAAATACACCTCTACATTCACACACTGCGACACTCCATACAAATACACCTCTACATTCACACACTGCAACACTTCATACAAATATACCTCTGCATTCACACAGTAACACTCCATGCAAATAAACCTCTGCATACACACAGTGACACTTCATACAAATACACCTCTGCATTCACAGACAGTGACACTCCATGCAAATACACCTCTGCATTCACACACAGTGACACTCCATACAAATTCAGCTCTGCATTCACACACAGTGACACTCCATACAAATACACCTCTGCATTCACACACAGTGACACTCCATACAAATACACCTCTATATTCACACACTGCAACACTTCATACAAATATACCTCTGCATTCACACACTGCGACGATCCATACAAATACACCTCTGCATTCACACACAGTGACGCTCCATGCAAATGCACCTCTGCATTCACACACAGTGACGCTCCATGCAAATACACCTCTGCATTCACACACTACAACAATCAATTCAAATGCACCTCTGCATTCACACACTGCAACAATCCATGCAAATACACCTCTGCATTCACGCACTGCAACAATCCATGCAAATACACCTCTACATTCACACACACATATACTGAGCTGTTATGTGAGATCTCATCCAGGTGTTTAGTTTTTAGGAAAACAACGTGTTTTAAAGAGCTCAGTAAACACCGGCTGCTACCAGAGCTGACACAGGAAAATATCCAGGAAAGGCGGATCCAAGGACGCCGCGGTGATAAGGGGCGGCCATGTTGTTTCCTCAGCGATTAACGGAAAGCCTTTAATTTGCTCTGTTATCTGCAGGTCCCTCCGCGCAAACACTTAACAGCTCTGTGTGTTTACCCAGAATCCCGAGCACCAAGGATGACGTCTGTCTGGTCTCAGCGACAAGAAGCCCCCCCCCCGCTTTATTCTCATAATCCCCTCATAGAATATCGCTGACAGCTCGAAACCTCTGTGCGGCTCAGGGACCTTAAAAAGACACCCTTACACCCTAAATATAGAGAGGAACCCCTAAAAACACAACCAAGCACCATGAATATATGGAGGAGCCCCTAAAAACACACCCATACAGCCTGAATATATGGAGGAGCCCTTAAAAACACACCCGCACACCCTGAATATATGGAGGAACCCCTAAAAACACATCCGCACACCCTGAATATATGGAGGAACCCCTAAAAACACACCCTGAATATATGGAGGAACCCCTAAAAAGACACCCACACACCCTGAATATATGGAGGAACCCCTAAAAACACACCCTAAATATATGGAGGAACCCCTAAAAAGACACTCACACACCCTGAATATATGGAGGAGCCCCTAAAAACACACCCGCACACCCTGAATATATGGAGGAACCCCTAAAAACACATCCGCACACCCTGAATATATGGAAGAACCCCTAAAAACACATCCGCACACCCTGAATACATGGAGGAACCCCTAAAAACACACCCTGAATATATGGAGGAACCCCTAAAAAGACACCCACACACCCTGAATATATGGAGGAGCCCCTAAAAACCCACCCACACACCCTGAATATATGGAGGAGCCCCTAAAAACCCACCCACACACCCTGAATATATGGAGGAACCCCTAAAAACACATCCGCACACCCTGAATATACAGAGGAACCCCTAAAAACACACGCGCACACCCTGTCTATATGGAGGAGCCCCTAAAAACACACCCGCACACCCTGAATATATGGAGGAGCCCCTAAAAAACACACCCGCACACAGTGCTCAAGTCCTGCGGGAACGCGTGGGAACGGCGTTCCCGCACTTCTCCCACAGCGGGAACCCTGCGGGAAAGCAGGGTTCCCGCTGTGGCCCGAGCCCGAAACGATTGAGCTGGCTGCCACCTCACATTGCCGGCGGCCGCGTGCTTTCCTGCTACGAACGGCCGCTGGCAGGAAGTGCAGCCGCTCGTCTGGGATCTAACAGCCAGCCGCAATCTCGCGAGATCGCGGCTTACTGTTTCATCGATCCCAGGCGAGCAATGTGCAACGGCGGCCAGCTCAATTGTTTCGGACCCACACCCAGAGGAGAGGTGAGCTGCTGGGGGCAATAATGAACTGAGGGCAATAATATCCATGTGAACTGGGGGCAATAATATCCATGTGAACTGGGGGCAATAATTTCCATGTGAACTGAGGGCAATAATATCCATATGAGCTGGGGCAATATATACTATGAGCTGGAGGCAATAATATCCATATGAGCTGGGGGCAATATACACCCATATGAGCTGGGGGCAATAATATCCATGTGAACTGGGGGAAATTATATCCATGTGAACTGGGGGGCATTTATATCCATGTGAACTGAGAGCAATAATATCCATATGAGCTGGGGGCAATATATACCCATATGAGCTGGGGGCAATAATATCCATGTGAACAGGGGGCAATTATATCCATGTGAACTGGGGGCAATAATATCTATGTGAACTGGGGGCAATATATACCCATATGAGCTGGGGCAATAATATCCATGTGAACCAGGGGGCAATTATATCCATGTGAGCTGGGGGGCAATAATATCCATGTGAACTGGGGGCAATATATACCCATATGAGCTGGGGGCAATAATATCCATGTGAACTGGGGGCAATTATATCCATGTGAACTGGGGGCAATAATATTCATATGAGCTGGGGCAAATATATCCATATGAGCTGGGGCAATATATACCCATATGAGCTAGGGCAATATATACCCATATTAGCTGGGGGCAATAATATCCATGTGAACTGGGGGCAATATATACCCATATGAGCTGGGGCAAATATATCCATATAATCAATGCTGGGTATATTATTCTGGGGGCTCAGTGCTGTGTATGTTATTCTGGGGGCTCAGTGCTGTGTATTATTCTGGGGCACAGTCAGTGCCTGTGTATATAATTATGGGGGGTCTGTGCCTGGATATATATATATATATGTATGTGATATATATATTATATATACTGTGTTAGTCCAGTTGCCAAAATCACGAGTTTACCTGTACGTAGTGATACCTTTCACTGATCAGTATAGTTTCCAGTTTACACTCTTGAAAGCTTGTCTTTTAAATGTAAAGTTAACCCAATAAAAATGGTTTCACCGGCACATCCTGCTATACTCGGGATATATATATTTTCTTCAGGTAATAGGGGTTGTGGAATTCGTGGGAGAGTTCCCTCACTTTTTTTTCCAGGACGTGACCCCTGCCCGCACACCTTGAAAATATGGAGGATGGTGACTAGGAGGGAGAGCGAGAATAAAGGGACATGGGGGGGCTGGTAAGAATAAGGACTGTCCCTCGTTTATCGGTGCACTAGGGAGGTTCGCTCCGCACGTCGTTTGTTACAGGATGAGGTTGCGGTGTCTGTAATCTCTGCGCACGTTTCGTCTGCTCTAAACAGAAATCTCAGCACGCCTCTGTCTCTCTGCGCTTGTGTCGGGTCTCCTGCGCCCCATGTGCACCTCTCGTGGTACCCGGATCCCGTCTCCCTCCCTCTTATCGGAGCTTTGCACAATCGGCCGATGAGTCACAGGACAGAGAATCACAAAGTGATCGGCCGCCAAGACGTCTGATTCCGGAGAAACGCGACGGGTCGACCTGTTATTGTTTTATTAAGATGTGAAAAATGGTTTCTTCAAGTCGTCGCAGGTTTTGTCCTATCACAGGACACTCCCTGGATGCCATTAGTCAAAACCATTTGAGTTGAGATCATGTTACAGACAGAGAGAGGACAGCAGAAAACTCAACTTCAAGGCTTCAAATGGAACCATGATGCGATGGCAGAAGATATGCTGTATCTCAGGGAGCTAAAGGATCCATCACTTTATATTCAAATGACTTTTGTCCTTAAGGCCACCCGATCCAGACCTGTATAACCCAGACACGTGTGTGTCACGGGACGGGATATTCCAAAAATCCATGGCATGTTGTTACCATTTGTGGAGCTGAACATTAAGGTCAAGTGTTCCTGGTGCTTTAACAAAGAGGGATCGTCTTACCCAGCTGGCCGGCTGCGTCTCTTATACAGAGGCAGAGCGTGGTATACGGGGCCGGAGCGCGGCTTCACAGCTGAATATACCGGCATAACAGCTGTCACCGTGACCCAAAGAGCAGCTGCCCCGCAAACCTGGCTTTAAACACGTCACATGGTAATGCGCCTGGATAGACTGGATGGCCCCAAAATGACCCGTCTGTCCTCCGAGAACTCAAAAACAAAATAAAAAATATTTGATACATAATAATAATAATATACAGCATTCCAGGATACGGCGGGAAGTCGGGAAAGGCTTGTGCCGGGTGGTTTTTATTGAAAGAAACTTTAACCAAATGAAATAAATATTAAACTAAAGCAAATAATCAAAAATCTATTTAGAATCTCGGCTTTTTCTCCCGACTCATCGGACACAAACGGGATCCACCAGGACCGTACGTCGAACAGGCGATCATGCTAGGCCTAAGATTTGGTGGAAGAGGAGACCGGGACCAGAGGTGGAGGACACAGCTGAGGAGACCCTCATCATGACACCAGGTATCTACTGGAATCCTGGGACAGCAGCCACCATGATGAGTTCCTAGTTGCTTCATTGACCATGAGGTGATGAAAGGAATATGAGCCCTACATCCTCTACAGCACCCAAGTACTACCATCAGGACTGGACCTCAAGGGAGAGGACATCAGATGGGTGGGCTAAGAGAAGACCATGGTTGAATGTCAGAACTAGAATTATAGAGCTGGGACAGTCCTCAGTGTCTCATAAAGCGGTAGTGCCAGCCTTATGTGGACCAGCTATGTGTTCCTTTCCCTTCCCGTGTCATCCTACATCCCATGGCCTTTGTGCTCCACCGGGTATTTGCCTGGTTTGACCCATGGCCAGCCTGGTCCTGAGCAATATGCAAGTGCCGGCTGGGTGGAGTAGAGGTAACATCGCTGCTCTATAAACGCGGAGAGAGACTGTGGAGACACCGGTTCGATCCCGGCAAGAGAATCTCTCCAGTAAGTGTCCTTGAGCAAGACACGTAATGGTACAGACTCGCCACCCAGGACATACTGAAAACCGGAGAAATCTCAATGTATCCTTCCTGGAAAACCAGAGAAATCTCAATGTATCCTTCCTGGAAAACAAGAGAAATTTCAATGTATCCTTCCTGGAAAACAAGAGAAATTTCAATGTATCCTTTCTGGAAAACCAGAGAAATCTCAATGTATCCTTCCTGGAAAACCAGAGAAATCTCAATGTATCCTTCCTGGAAAACCAGAGAAATCTCAATGTATCCTTCCTGGGAAAATCACCTGGAAGTGTCACCTGGAGGGGTCTTTTACAGACTATGTGAAGAGCAGACACAGAGGCGCCATTTAGGTTGCATTGAACGTCATATCACTTCAAGTGACCCGGCATTCTACACAACCTAAATGGCGCCGTCTCTGTGCTGATGGCTGCTCGTACAAGTGGTCGACTCATGTGGAATGAAAACAAGAATAATCAGTTCATTACTTAATTACATTTTTTTTCTATTCCAAAAGTGCATCAAATTTTGTTTACTCATGGACAAAACAGGACTCTGGGAAAGAGCCTTTCCACCATCCGCTCAGATCCCTAAGATTTCCTCCTGGCAACATCATTAACCAGGGCCAGTCAGCTCCCAAACCTTATAAACTCCCATGAAATCGACACAACCTGATGGTGATACAAGAGTAGCTGGAGACCCTGGATCATCTTCTCGTTTAATATAGGCTTTTGGCCAAAAGGTACCACCTGGACTTTCAATGCTATGGATTTGGACATCACCTGCTGGGAACATGACTTGTTCCATCTGAGATCTCCTTCACGCCTTGTCATTTCTCTTGGTGAAGTGGGATCTTAGATCATCTCTTATACGACCCCATATCGAGTTAAGGGCTTGGTTCTGTTCTTACTGCTAAAGTTTCTCCAAAGTAAAATATTGAGTCAATCACAATCTTCCTGATCTGAAAGCAGCTGCACTTGTTATCTGGCCCCTCTCTGACATAGTTGGTTTCCTTCATGGGTGGAAATATACCTTCTGACATCAATATCAACTGTATCATTCTGGTATAGACTTGTGAGAGAAGAAGATGAAGAGCATATGACCTTGTCTCCAGCCTTCTTCCAGGCCCATTCCTCAGCCTCCCATGCAACCAATATGTCCTCCAGTTAGCACAAGCAATTGAAGTTCGATTCAACCCTCATTGAGGAGATTAGTGCCGTTTCGATGCCATCCAGAGGGTTCAATGTGGTCTTTAGTAAGTCCAAAGCTACCTCGATTACTGGGATGAGTTTTAGTTTGGGGTCTCATAGTAACGCGTTTCGACTTATTCCTTTATCATATGGAAGAATCCTGGTGACACTTTCCAGTATCTCCATCAGGACCACCGAGGACATGGGCACTTAAATGCCCAAGGTGAAGTTAAGTCGACCACTGATAGCCTATTACCTCTATCACTGTATGTTGCCGCGGCTTCCCGGATGGCATTTTAATTTGCCGCAAGCTCCTGGATGGTTTATTATGTTAGATCTGGCTCCTGGATGGATTTTTATATTGCCGAGAGCTCCTGGATTGTTTATTATGTTAGAGCGAGCTCCTGGATGGCTTATTATGTTGGAGTGAGCTCCTGGATGGCTTATTATGTTGGAGTGAGCTCCTGGATGGCTTATTATGTTGGAGTGAGCTCCTGGATGGCTTATTATGTTGGATGTGGCTCCTGGATGGCTTATTATGTTGGAGTGAGCTCCTGGATGGCTTATTATGTTGGATGTGGCTCCTGAATGGCTTATTATGTTGGATGTGGCTCCTGGATGGCTTATTATGTTGGATGTGGCTCCTGGATGGCTTATTATGTTGGATGTGGCTCCTGAATGGCTTATTATGTTGGAGTGAGCTCCTGGATGGCTTATTATGTCGGAGTGAGCTCCTGGATGGCTTATTATGTTGGAGTGAGCTCCTGGATGGCTTATTATGTTGGATGTGGCTCCTGAATGTCTTATTATGTTGGTGCTGACTCCTGGATGGCTTATTATGTTGGAGCTGGCTCCTGGATGGCTTATTATGTTGGAGTTGGCTCCTGGATGGCTTATTATATTGGAGTTGGCTCCTGGATGGCTTATTATGTTGGATGTGGCTCCTGGATGGCTTATTATGTTGGATGTGGCTCCTGGATGGCTTATTATGTTGGATGTGGCTCCTGGATGGCTTATTATGTTGGATGTGGCTCCTGGATGGCTTATTATGTTGGATGTGGCTCCTGGATGGCTTATTATGTTGGATGTGGCTCCTGGATGGCTTATTATGTTGGATGTGGCTCCTGGATGGCTTATTATGTTGGATGTGGCTCCTGAATGGCTTATTATGTTGGATGTGGCTCCTGGATGGCTTATTATGTTGGATGTGGCTCGTGAATGGCTTATTATGTTGGAGTGAGCTCCTTGATGGCTTATTATGTTGGAGTGAGCTCCTGGATGGCTTATTATGTCGGAGTGAGCTCCTGGATGGCTTATTATGTTGGAGTGAGCTCCTGGATGGCTTATTATGTTGGAGTGAGCTCCTGGATGGCTTATTATGTTGGAGTGAGCTCCTGGATGGCTTATTATGTTGGATGTGGCTCCTGGATGGCTTATTATGTTGGAGCTGGCTCCTGGATGGATTATTATCTTGGAGTTGGCTCCTGGATGGCTTATTATCGTGGAGCTGGCTCCTGGATGGCTTATTATGTTGGAGCTGGCTCCTGGATGGCTTATTATGTTGGAGTTGGCTCCTGGATGGCTTATTATATTGGAGTTGGCTCCTGGATGGCTTATTATGTTGGAGCTGGATCCTGGATGGCTTGTTATGTTGGAGTGAGCTCCTCGATGGCTTATTATGTTGGATCTGGCTGCTGGATGGCTTATTATGTTGGAGGTGGCTCTTTGGTGGCTTATTATGTTGGAGCTGGCTCCTGGGTGGCTTATTATGTTGGAGTTGGCTCTTTGGTAGCTTATTATGTTGGAGTGAGCTCCTGGATGGCTTATTATGTTGGATCTGGCTCCTGGATGGCTTATTATGTTGGAGTTGGCTCCTGGGTGGTTTATTATGTTGGAGTTGGCTCTTTGGTGGCTTATTATGTTGGAGCCGGCTCCTGGGTGGCTTATTATGTTGGAGTTGGCTCCTGGGTGGCTTGTTATGTTGGAGTTGGCTCCTGGATGGCTTATTATGTTGGAGTGAGCTCCTGGATGGCTTATTATGTTGGATGTGGCTCCTGGATGGCTTATTATGTTGGATGTGGCTCCTGGATGGCTTATTATGTTGGATGTGGCTCCTGGATGGCTTATTATGTTGGATGTGGCTCCTGAATGGCTTATTATGTTGGAGTGAGCTCCTGGATTGTTTATTATGTTAGAGCGAGCTCCTGGATGGCTTATTATGTTGGAGTGAGCTCCTGGATGGCTTATTATGTTGGAGTGAGCTCCTGGATGGCTTATTATGTTGGAGTGAGCTCCTGGATGGCTTATTATGTTGGATGTGGCTCCTGGATGGCTTATTATGTTGGATGTGGCTCCTGAATGGCTTATTATGTTGGATGTGGCTCCTGGATGGCTTATTATGTTGGATGTGGCTCCTGGATGGCTTATTATGTTGGATGTGGCTCCTGAATGGCTTATTATGTTGGAGTGAGCTCCTGGATGGCTTATTATGTCGGAGTGAGCTCCTGGATGGCTTATTATGTTGGAGTGAGCTCCTGGATGGCTTATTATGTTGGATCTGGCTCCTGAATGGCTTATTATGTTGGAGCTGGCTCCTGGATGGCTTATTATGTTGGAGCTGGCTCCTGGATGGCTTATTATGTTGGAGTTGGCTCCTGGATGGCTTATTATATTGGAGTTGGCTCCTGGATGGCTTATTATGTTGGATGTGGCTCCTGGATGGCTTATTATGTTGGATGTGGCTCCTGGATGGCTTATTATGTTGGATCTGGCTCCTGGATGGCTTATTATGTTGGATCTGGCTCCTGAATGGCTTATTATGTTGGAGTGAGCTCCTGGATGGCTTATTATGTTGGATCTGGCTCCTGGATGGCTTATTATGTTGGATCTGGCTCCTGAATGGCTTATTATGTTGGAGTGAGCTCCTTGATGGCTTATTATGTTGGAGTGAGCTCCTGGATGGCTTATTATGTTGGAGTGAGCTCCTGGATGGCTTATTATGTTGGAGTGAGCTCCTGGATGGCTTATTATGTTGGAGTGAGCTCCTGGATGGCTTATTATGTTGGAGTGAGCTCCTGGATGGCTTATTATGTTGGAGCTGGCTCCTGGATGGCTTATTATGTTGGAGCTGGCTCCTGGATGGCTTATTATGTTGGAGTTGGCTCCTGGATGGCTTATTATCGTGGAGCTGGCTCCTGGATGGCTTATTATGTTGGAGCTGGCTCCTGGATGGCTTATTATGTTGGAGTTGGCTCCTGGATGGCTTATTATATTGGAGTTGGCTCCTGGATGGCTTATTATGTTGGAGCTGGATCCTGGATGGCTTGTTATGTTGGAGTGAGCTCCTCGATGGCTTATTATGTTGGAGTTGGCTCCTGGGTGGTTTATTATGTTGGAGTTGGCTCTTTGGTGGCTTATTATGTTGGAGCCGGCTCCTGGGTGGCTTATTATGTTGGAGTTGGCTCCTGGGTGGCTTGTTATGTTGGAGTTGGCTCCTGGATGGCTTATTATGTTGGAGTGAGCTCCTGGATGGCTTATTATGTTGGATCTGGCTCCTGAATGGCTTATTATGTTGGAGTGAGCTCCTGGATGGTTTATTATGTTAGAGCGAGCTCCTGGATGGCTTATTATGTTGGAGTGAGCTCCTGGATGGCTTATTATGTTGGAGTGAGCTCCTGGATGGCTTATTATGTTGGAGTGAGCTCCTGGATGGCTTATTATGTTGGATGTGGCTCCTGGATGGCTTATTATGTTGGATGTGGCTCCTGAATGGCTTATTATGTTGGATGTGGCTCCTGGATGGCTTATTATGTTGGATGTGGCTCCTGGATGGCTTATTATGTTGGATGTGGCTCCTGGATGGCTTATTATGTTGGAGTGAGCTCCTGGATGGTTTATTATGTTGGAGTGAGCTCCTGGATGGCTTATTATGTTGGAGTGAGCTCCTTGATGGCTTATTATGTTGGATCTGGCTCCTGAATGGCTTATTATGTTGGTGCTGGCTCCTGGATGGCTTATTATGTTGGAGCTGGCTCCTGGATGGCTTATTATGTTGGAGTTGGCTCCTGGATGGCTTATTATATTGGAGTTGGCTCCTGGATGGCTTATTATGTTGGATGTGGCTCCTGGATGGCTTATTATGTTGGATGTGGCTCCTGGATGGCTTATTATGTTGGATGTGGCTCCTGGATGGCTTATTATGTTGGATGTGGCTCCTGAATGGCTTATTATGTTGGATGTGGCTCCTGGATGGCTTATTATGTTGGATGTGGCTCCTGGATGGCTTATTATGTTGGATGTGGCTCCTGAATGGCTTATTATGTTGGAGTGAGCTCCTTGATGGCTTATTATGTTGGAGTGAGCTCCTGGATGGCTTATTATGTCGGAGTGAGCTCCTGGATGGCTTATTATGTTGGAGCGAGCTCCTGGATGGCTTATTATGTTGGAGTGAGCTCCTGGATGGCTTATTATGTTGGAGTGAGCTCCTGGATGGCTTATTATGTTTGGATGTGGCTCCTGGATGGCTTATTATGTTGGAGCTGGCTCCTGGATGGATTATTATCTTGGAGTTGGCTCCTGGATGGCTTATTATTGGAGCTGGCTCCTGGATGGCTTATTATGTTGGAGCTGGCTCCTGGATGGCTTATTATGTTGGAGTTGGCTCCTGGATGGCTTATTATATTGGAGTTGGCTCCTGGATGGCTTATTATGTTGGAGCTGGATCCTGGATGGCTTGTTATGTTGGAGTGAGCTCCTCGATGGCTTATTATGTTGGAGTTGGCTCCTGGGTGGTTTATTATGTTGGAGTTGGCTCTTTGGTGGCTTATTATGTTGGAGCCGCTCCTGGGTGGCTTATTATGTTGGAGTTGGCTCCTGGGGTGGCTTGTTATGTTGGAGTTGGCTCCTGGATGGCTTATTATGTTGGAGTGAGCTCCTGGATGGCTTATTATGTTGGATGTGGCTCCTGGATGGCTTATTATGTTGGATGTGGCTCCTGGATGGCTTATTATGTTGGATGTGGCTCCTGAATGGCTTATTATGTTGGATGTGGCTCCTGGATGGCTTATTATGTTGGATGTGGCTCCTGGATGGCTTATTATGTTGGATGTGGCTCCTGAATGGCTTATTATGTTGGAGTGAGCTCCTTGATGGCTTATTATGTTGGAGTGAGCTCCTGGATGGCTTATTATGTCGGAGTGAGCTCCTGGATGGCTTATTATGTTGGAGTGAGCTCCTGGATGGCTTATTATGTTGGAGTGAGCTCCTGGATGGCTTATTATGTTGGAGTGAGCTCCTGGATGGCTTATTATGTTGGATGTGGCTCCTGGATGGCTTATTATGTTGGAGCTGGCTCCTGGATGGATTATTATCTTGGAGTTGGCTCCTGGATGGCTTATTATCGTGGAGCTGGCTCCTGGATGGCTTATTATGCTGGAGCTGGCTCCTGGATGGCTTATTATGTTGAATTTGGCTCCTGGATGGCTTATTATGTTGGAGCTTGCTCCTGGGTGGCTTATTATGTTGGAGTGAGCTCCTGGGTGGCTTATTATGTTGGTGCTGGCTCCTGGATGGCTTATTATGTTGGAGCTGGCTCCTGGATGGCTTATTATGTTGGAGTTGGCTCCTGGATGGCTTATTATATTGGAGCTCCTGGATGGCTTATTATGTTGGATGTGGCTCCTGGATGGCTTATTATGTTGGATGTGGCTCCTGGATGGCTAATTATTTGGATGTGGCTCCTGGATGGCTTATTATGTTGGATGTGGCTCCTGAATGGCTTATTATGTTGGATGTGGCTCCTGGATGGCTTATTATGTTGGATGTGGCTCCTGGATGGCTTATTATGTTGGATGTGGCTCCTGAATGGCTTATTATGTTGGAGTGAGCTCCTTGATGGCTT
>RXON01002029.1:0-37049 GCA_009667805.1 Leptobrachium leishanense | reverse complement strand
GTCCTCGGAGGGGGTGAGGCCGCATCCCATGATCAATGACCGAGCGCTCTGCCGGAGGCGCTCGTTAGGGTCCTGGGCCAGGGTTGGGGCCCTCACTCTTTGCTGGTCCATCCGGGTCAGCTCCTTCACTAGGGTTTTCTTCTTTTTGTTGCCGGGGGTCCCTCCCCGATTCTCCAACATCTCCCGCAGGACGTCCCGCTGGTAAACGCTGTACCCGGCCATGGTATGGGTCTTCTTGGGGGTTGCAGAGAGCTATCCCACCACTTGCCACCAGTGTGGCGGAATGGGGTATCCGCCTGCGGTCCTGCTCTATCTGACCCCCCTTCTTTGGTGTTGCCAAGCCTGACTACCGAGTGGCACGGCACCCGGCGTCTCGAGCGGCTTAGGTAGAAGACCACGTGGCGGTGGAGATCTGGAGAGTAGATGGGGCACCCACGGCGGAAATCCGCCCGACTACCGAGTGGCACGGCACTCGGCGTCTCGAGCAGCGGATCTACTGACCATTGAAGGGCTGGAGACGGTCTGCGTGGCGAACCGCGGTTCGGTGGAGTCTCCTTGCAGATGCAGGCACGGCGCTCAGCCGAGGTCCCGATTCGGGGTGGTTGCGGTATCCCAAGATACCGATTCAAGGTGGTGCAATGGCGCGGCGAATCGATGTTCTGCTGCGGAGTTAGAGTGACCCGTTCCTGGGTGGTGGTGATATGTAGCCGACGTGAAATGACAACACCAGGCAGAGCTGTATGTTTCAAACACTCAGATGAACTGAACCCTTTTAATCACACGCCACTATTTATGCTGAAGTACAACAGTCATAATTTGCATACCCATACTAATTAGTAGCATACCCATACTAATGAGTTAGGTTAGTTATTTGCAATCAACATTCTTCACATTCTCTTAGCCTTCAGCGCACACAACGTTTGTAGATCCATTGTTCCAGCACATCAAATTAAACACACACTATCAGAGATCCCTTAAATTAAACATGTACCTAGATAATGGGGAAAATCCCTGACGCATAAATTAAACTTATTTACTAGCTACAGAAACACACATTTATCTACAGGAATATAAGTATATTTTAAAACCAAAGCTATGTCATTTCACTAAACTAAATTAAACTAAAACCAAACGAGGTAAAATATTTAAAATCACACGATAAAACCGACCATAAAGTCTTTTGAGGTTTGAAGCATGGAGCGTTGCCTCAGCTACATGACGTAGGTCCTTTTAAAAATGTCTTGGGTTGGCGTCCTGGGCTCGCTGCGCCGAGCCTCTTGGGTCATTCCGTGACAGGACCCAAAGATATCATGTATTGTTTTTTACAGCAGACTTGAGCGGTTATTCACAGAACACCAACATGTCGAAGACATTTCGGTGCTCCTTTGTTTCCCACGTTTCGCGGAATCAAATTTCCCCACCCTACGGTGAATTCATCATTCACTTCAGGGTCCCTGAAGTGCAGGGAATTGGACGCCACAAACACGCCGGACAGTCGCCGAGCACAGAGCCGATTAGCCACAGAATAAAAGCCGACAAGCCGCTGGACGGGTAAAAAAAGATAAAAAAACTCAATACAACTGAAAGTGTCAAAATTGAAACGTTGTTTGCAAACTAAAGAAATGTCTGGAATTAACATATACAAGGTTATTGAAAGAGATTCAAAAAGTCACTGCACGTTCGGTGACTTTTCGTTCCCCGCACTTCGGGGCAATTCGGCGAACCTAGTTTGCCGACCCTGCGGTGTATTCAGCACCGAACACACCGAACACTCACCGAACACTCATCGAACACTCATCAAACACTCATCGAAACACGCAGAAACAGTTGGATTAACCACACCAAACACGCCGGAGAACCCAACTAGCCTCTGATAACAGCGCAGAGAAAGCTGTCGGAAAAAGCCAACACGTAGTCGAAATACGTAAAAAAAAAAACAGTACGCTTGAAAGTTTAAAAATTTAAACGCTGTTTGCAAAAAAACTACTGAACGAAAATGTCTGCAATTTACATATAAGATCCAATAAATGATAATAAAAAGGTCTGTTACAGAAAAAAAGGCAATGTAAAAAAAAGTTTGCCAAAAAATACCAAACAAATCCTAAAAAAATCTATGAATAAAGAGACTTTTTACTGCAGAATATAATAAACTGCAAATATAATTCATTGAATTGAAACTGGAATATTTTTAACATTGAAGCCTATGGGATTCTCCTGAATAAACCTGCTGAATGAGACCATCGAACAGCAGGGCATTTCAGCAACTTTTCCCTGCTGTTTTGTGTTCTCTGAATAGACGAAGAAGCATTGCTTCTCTATGGGGGAGTCCACTGCCCTCGAACAATTGAAAAGAATGCCTGGCGGTCTGCACCCGACACGCGTTTCGCCCCTCTGACTCGTCAGGGGTGCTGGGGGTTTTCTGTTCGTCGCACCTTTTAAATATTAAAGCCGTATGAGCCTCCCTCCAATCAAACTAGTGGTAGTTAGTCATGTGGCTGAAGGAGCCAATCGTATTCAGTCTCCGAACATAATCACCGTTCATTAACCACTCCTATGTGTAAGTGTTAGATGCTTGCCGCCAACTTTACAAGGATCATCCACTTTAAGGGACTGAGCAACGCCTGATTAATAAGGGATATGTATATTATTAAAAGACCTATTTCCCGCCTGCATAGTGTAATGTATTGATATACGCGGATACTGTATACACATTATGTTTTTCATTAATAGTCAAATCAAATGATCTATATATAAAATCAATCATAGTTTTGCCCTTAGTAAAGATGGCTATTTCCATCCTAATTATTGGCAAGCCTCTAGATTCAGATTACTCAGTGGTTCTTAATTCTGATTGGCTGAATCCCGTGAGAAAACAGTTTCCCCCCCCCATTTCTGCACGCAACGTTAATGCGCGCACAATTTTGCGCGTCGTGTTTACGCACAAAATTTTTTGACGGATGAAAAAGTGCGCTCGGATCGTAATACCAGCATTAATTTTCGCACGATAACGCATTTTGCTGTGCACAAAAAAAAATGCGCTGCGCGGACGAAATTGCGCGAACAATGTAATAAGGCCAATATTGTTTACTGCAAATGCAAAAGATAATTCTAAAGTTTAAATCTAAACATTAGCTTCTGAAAATTATAAATAGGATTTTTAATGAACCATATTTGACCCCCCCCCACAAACAGTGATGGCGATTTTAACCACTTAAGAAATCGATATAATCAGCATATGACTATATTTCCTACATATTTATTTTCTGTTAATCTGTATATTTGGGTTGTTTTTCAATATCTTGCATTGTATTACTTTATATTTCTGTAACTGTAACACTTCAATGTTCTTGAACCCAGGACATACTTGAAAACGAGAGAAATCTCAATGTATCCTTCCTGGTAAAATCCTTTATAAATAAAATAAATAAATAAATAAAATATCACGGCTTGCATTATATTCTCTCATGACTATGCAGTTTGATAGGTTGTTATTTGCCATGCCCAGTGTCCTACAGTGCTGTAAGGGATTGAGTAGGACCACTACATTTGGTACGACTTTTAACATGTAGCGATACAATTTATTAATCTGTTACTAGCCTACTGAGTAATCTGAATCTAGAGGCTTGCCAATAATTAGGATGGAAATAGCCATCTTTACTAAGGGCAAAACTATGATTGATTTTATATATAGATCATTTGATTTGACTATTAATGAAAAACATAATGTGTATACAGTATCCGCGTATATCAATACATTACACTATGCAGGCGGGAAATAGGTCTTTTAATAATATACATATCCCTTATTAATCACGCGTTGCATCAGTCCCTTAAGGTGGATGATCCCTGTAAAGCTTGCGGCAAGCATCTAACACTTACACATAGGAGTGGTTAACGAACGGTGATTATGTTCGGAGACTGAATACGATTGGCCCCTTCAGCCACATGACCAACTATCACTAGTTTGATTGGAGGGAGGTTCATACAGCTTTAATATTTTAAAGGTGTGACGGACAGAAAACCCCCAGCACCCCTGACGAGTCAGAGGGGCGAAACGCGCGTCGGGTGCAGACCGCCAGGCATTCTATTCAACTAACCATCGAATGAGTATTACAAATGAGTGTTGCCTTTTCTGAACAATGATAGAATTTATTTCGAACTGTTTGGCCAGTGCTGTTTAGCATGGCCGCCGAGGTCTGGATTAGCAATGTCTAAGGATGATTACTCAAATGATAAACAAATTATAATGGTGAACGGTTGTATTAGCTAGCACTGCACAGCACAATCTATATATACTAATCTGTGGACTCATTTGTATGAGAATGGCGCATATTACTGTTAATTATATGAGTGCTTACAAAATTGCCAAATGAACTATGGTGCTGAACTTCAATTGAGAGGGTTATGATTTGAGCGATCATTAGCTTACATTTCTGCAGGAACTATATATTTTTTGGTGTCCACTTAAGGATATTGGCACAAAGATTATGCTGGCTACCCTTTATTCCACACTGTGGATGGTTATGCTGGAATGGGGAGATGTTACTATTGCGTTTTGTGGCATTGCTAACCATGATCAGCCGTCGAAACGTGCGTGATGTATGTTAATATTACTTTGTATCACGGACTCAGAATGAACAGAGAGAATATCTCTTACTGACGGCTATGGACATGATATAATTGTGAAAGCGGCTACAATGCTTAATGCTTCATAATACAATCTAGCAATTCGGCGTATTTAGATCCTATCGGAGCAGCTTAGCTCATAGTTATGATCTTAGGCAACAATTGTGGGATTGACTCCAAAACACCATTAATTTTGCCCTAAAGTGTTTATTTTTGTAACAACATTGGGACTGAGAATCTAAGGATCCCAAATAGTACTCTTTACTAGCTGGTAATTTTTGTTATTAACGACTGCACTGTTAAATGTTTTTTATAAATAAGTTATGTTTATTTTAATCATTTCAATAAAAGTTATATTTTATTGGAATTGTAATTCATGTGTCGAGCCTGCCAACCAGAGGCTTTAGTAATCTAGTTAAAAATATTCCCGTTTTAATTCAATATCTAATAAACCGTTTAATATTATATTCTGCAGTAAAAAGTCTATTTATAGATTTTTTAGGATCTTTTAGGCATTTTTTTGGATTTTTATTGCAAAACTTTTTTCTGTCTTTTTTTTTAATGTTTTTTGTCTTTTTACTGCAACTGCCCTTTTGTCACGAATCCCCCTGAATACCAGAATAGTGGTCCCTATACGTAGACCGCTCTCTACCCTTCCGATCCTTGAATGGTCGGCACAACTAGACAGATAATTAACCAGACAATAGACAAACAAGGGTAAACACCAGACAGATGTACAGAATAGAGTATTCGTTCTCCCTAGGACCTTAGTAATATAAGAGGTAGTCTGATGTGTGCTTAGGGTGCCACACAGACTGACCTCGGTAACCAAAGTTAAGAGCAGAACCGTGAGAAGAGTAAATGCCAATACCAGGGGTTATACACAGGGTGGTTCGTTCGCCAATGCCAGGGGTCATACACAGAATGGTTTGTTTGCCAATGCCAGGAGTCATACACAGAATGGTTCGTTCGCCAATGCAGGGGTCATACACAGAATGGTTCGTTCGCCAATGCAGGGGTCATACACAGAATGGTTCAAGTCAGAAGCAAGGTCAGACACAGATATTTTGCCAATAAACACAAGAGCTCTGCGGGAAGTGAATACCACGTCAGGGCACCGGCGAACTAGTGAAGCCGGGTTTTAAACCCGGCGGGTCCGCGTCATGACGCCAGGCTCCGCCCCCCAGCGTCCCACGTGAGCGCACCCGGTGGCGTTATTATTCGGCGCCTGGCCAGCGAGCAGCGAGGAATCTGCTGCCAGGCGCCCCAGAACAGGGCCATCCGTGACAGAACCCCCCTCCACGGGCAGCCACTGGACGACCCCCAGGGGCACGGGGGTGTGTCACATAGAAGGCCTTCACCAACCGAGGGGCATGGACTTCAGCAGCCGGAATCCAAGAACGATCCTCTGGACCGTAACCCACCCAATCGACCAAGTACTGTAAGGACCCCCTAGACATCCTGGCATCCAAAATGGCCTTAACCTCGAACTCCTCCTCGCCCTCACAGAGACAGGAGGAGGTGGAGCACGGGCCTTGGTGTACCGGTTACATAACAACGGTTTCAAAAGGCTTACGTGGAACACATTGTGTATCCTAATATGGGGGGGCAATGCCAAAGCATAGGAGACTGGGTTGAGTCGCCGCAGAATCTTATAGGGGCCGATATATCTAGGTGCCAACTTCATGGAAGGCACTAAGAGCTTGATATTCCGTGAAGAAAGCCAAACCCTGTCCCCAACTTGATACACGGGTGCCTGCCTCCTGTGTCTGTCGGCCTTGGTTTTCTGGATGGCACTACTCTCTTCCAGTGCCTGTTTGACTCTCTCCCAAGTCTCTTTCAATGATGCCAAATGCTCATCCAAAGCAGGAATCGTGGTATCAGGAAACGTAGCGGGGAGCACGGAGGATCAAAACCATAAACAGTGAAGAAAGGGGAATGTCCTGTGGATTCACTCACTGCACTGTTCAAAGCATACTCTGCCCATGGTAACAGGTCTGACCAGTTATTTTGTTGTTCTGATATAAAGCACCTGAGATATTTCTCTATATTTTGGTTGGCTCGTTCTGCTGCTCCGTTGGTCTGGGGTGATAGGCCGAAGAGAAAGATAAGTCTATCCCCACATTCTTACAAAACCCTTTCCAGAATCTGGAGACGAATTGGGTCCCCCTATCAGAGACAATCTCCAGAGGAATACCGTGTATGCGGACCACGTTAGAAATGAAAATGGGCACCAGTTCGGCTGCCGAAGGTAGTTTCCGAAGAGGAACATAATGACCCATCTTGGAGAATCGATCTATGACCGTAAGTATAACTGTATTCCCTCTTGACTCAGGTAAGTCTACTATGAAATCCATGGCTACATGCGACCATGGTCGTTCGGGGATCGGCAAAGGCTGGAGTAAACCAATGGGTGCTGTTTTGGGACTTTTATGTCTTGTGCACACCTCGCACACAGCTATGTAATCTTTAACATCTCGGCGCAATGTGGGCCACCAGAGGAGTTTACGGATACTAGACACTGTTTTGGTGATACCCATATGCCCAGAGGTTTTATTGTCATGATAAACGTTAAATACTTCCTCTCTTTCGTTCTCAGGTACAAAGAGTTTCGCGGGGGTTTCCCCCCAGGAGCTGCACCCTGGACGGTCTGCAACCTTTTCACTAAGAGGAGACGAGACACTAATCGTGGTAGAGGCTATAATCCTTTCCTGGGGTACAATGGATGCTGGTCTTGGATATTATGTTCATAAGATTCATACTGTCTCGATAAAGCGTCTGCTTTAATGTTTCTGGACCCAGGTCTATAGGTAAGCACGAAATTAAAACTTGAAAGAAACAATGACCATCTCGCTTGTCTGGAATTTAAACGTTTAGCATCTCCAATGTACGTGAGATTCTTATGATCGGTTATGATAACGATCGGGTCCCTAGACCCCTCCAATAAGTATCTCCATTCTGCCAAGGCCGAGATGACTGCTAACAACTCTCTATTTCCGATGTCATAGTTCCTCTCTGCCGGGGACAATTTCCGGAATAGAAGCCGCATGGATGCAAGGGTTTGTCGGGTGCCTCCCTTTGGGACAGACTGCACAAGACCTAGTTCGGAGGCGTCAATTTCTACTTGGAAAGGCAGAGCCGGATCTGGATGTCGGAGAACAGGGGCAGTAGTAAATGCTTGTTTAAGTACCTCAAAGCTTGAGTGGCTTGAGGTGTCCATTTCTGATTTCCCACCCTTTCTTTGTCATAGCCGTGAGGGGAGCTACCAAGGCTGAAAAGTCTTTAATGAATCTCCGATAGTAGTTAGTAAACCCCAGAAACCTCTGGATGGCTTTAAGCCCTTGGGGTAGAGGCCAGTCAAGAATTGCTGAGAGTTTTTTAGGATCCATTTGAAAACCCTCAGGGGTTATTATATAACCAAGGAAATGCACTGTTTCTATGTCGAATAAACATTTTTCTAGTTTACAATATAATCCAGCCTTCAATAGTTTTTTCAACACTTGTTTCACGTGGGCGTGATGAGTTTCCACATCAGGAGAGTATATCAGGATGTCATCCAGATATACTATGACGAACTCTTGCAGAAAATCCCTTAGGGTATCGTTTATGAGGTCCTGAAAAACGGCTGGCGCATTACATAATCCAAGGGCATCACCAGGTATTCATAATGCCCGCTCCGTGTATTAAAAGCCGTTTTCCATTCATGCCCCTTTTTCACCCTAACCAGGTTGTAAGCTCCGCGTAAATCGAGTTTCGTATATATACGGGCCCCTTTTAATCGTCGAATAATTCTGTTATGAGAGGTATGGGATATGCATTTCTTATAGTTATCCTATTCAAACCTCTATAATCGATGCAAGGTCGCAGATCTCCCTCTTTTTTGGAGACAAAAAAGAAACTGCTCCTGCTGGAGAGGAGGACCGTCTGATGAATCCTCGCTCTAGATTCTCCCTTATGTATTCCTCCATAATGTCATTTTCTTTTTGTGACAAAGGGTATACGTGTCCCCTAGGAGGCATAGTACCGGGAGTAAATCAATAGCACAGTCGTATGGACGATGTGGTGGTAGGACCTCAGTCCTGGCTTTAGAGAACACCTCCTTTAATGCCAGATAACAGTCAGGGACCTCTGTAGATAAAGGAGGGGCTGTGGCAATATTGAGGCTACCAATCACATTGACCCTGCCTAGGCAATTAGACTGACAACTTGGACCCCAACATTTTATGTCTCTCTGGACCCAATCAATAACCGGGTTGTGCTCTGTTAACCATGGAAACCCAAGAACGACAGGACATGAGGGAGATTCAATAATTTGAAATCTTATCGTTTCATGGTGCAAAACTCCTGTTTTCATACATACATCGACAGTGTCGTGAGTGATATGTGGACATGACAGGGTTTACCATCTATGGCCTCCACCATTAGAGGCTTCTCCTTGAGAACCAGAGGTAAGAGGTTTTTGGCAGCAAAATATTTGTCCATGAAATTACCTGAGGCCCCAGAGTCTAGAACGCCTCAGTCTTGAGGTGAACCCCCTCCCAGGTTAGGGAGATCGGTACCAGAATCCTGGATTTTTTTTTCACTATCCACAAAGGAGGCATACAGAGAACCGATAACCTGGGTATTGGCTGTTCTTTGACCCGATTTGCCACTCTCCCCCTGCTAACCCTGGGTCTCTGAGGACATTGAAGGCGGAAATGATCAGCCCCTGCACAATAGAAGCAGAGCCCCTTTTCTCTTCTGTGAGCTCTTTCTGCTTCCGAAATACCCGTTTTCCCTATTTGCATAGGTTCAACGACTGGCATATCTGTTTTTGCATTCTCCGGGTTACCTGACGTACTGGTGTGTCTGGGTAATAAGGGTAAAGGAGGCAAGACCCTTCTGGGTCTGTCTCTGGGGTGTCTCCTTTCCCTAATTTGATCGTCCATGGCTATGCAAAAATCAATCAGATGGTCCAGATTTTCTGGTAATTTTAAGGGAGCCAGCTCAAACATAAAAGCCTCGTTCAGGCCTTCGGTAAAGGCTAAGGTTAAAACGTCGTTCGGCCAAAGCACCTCTGACGTCAAAGTCTTAAACTCTATGGCATAGTCGGAGACCCTCCTATTACCTTGTTTAATGTGAAACAAGGACCTACCCGCATTGGTAGCCCTTCTAGAGGGATCAAAGGTACGTTTTAACTCAGAGGTAAAACCCTCATAGTCATAGATGATGGGTTTCTTATTTTCCCACAATGGCGTAGCCCATAATAAAGCTTTTTCTGTTAAATGATTAATCAGATAGCCTACTTTGGCTTTATCAGACATAAAGACCCTGGGTTATTCTCAAACAAGATCTCGAGTTGGGTCAAAAAACCCCGGCATAAGCTTGGTGTACCATCATAGCGTAAGGGTGCCTTCATACTAAGCCTATGTCTTTCAGGAGAGACGAACTGACCCTAGGTAATACTGGGTCTGGAGGGTTTGTGGTACCTGTATTGGACCGATTTAACAGGGTTTGCAGAGCGAGAGAAATCTGGTCCATCCTATGGTCCTGCTCCTCTTGTCTGGCTGCGATACGTGCCAACTGAATAGAGAGGTCTGCGGGATCCATTGGCCCTGACGTAATGTCACGAATCCCCCTGAATACCAGAATAGTGGTCCCTATACGTAGACCGCTCTCTACCCTTCCGATCCTTGAATGGTCGGCACAACTAGACAGATAATTAACCAGACAATAGACAAACAAGGGTAAACACCAGACAGATGTACAGAATAGAGTATTCGTTCTCCCTAGGACCTTAGTAATATAAGAGGTAGTCTGATGTGTGCTTAGGGTGCCACACAGACTGACCTCGGTACCAAAGTTAAGAGCAGAACCGTGAGAAGAGTAAATGCCAATACCAGGGGTTATACACAGGGTGGTTCGTTCGCCAATGCCAGGGGTCATACACAGAATGGTTCGTTTGCCAATGCCAGGGGTCATACACAGAATGGTTCGTTCGCCAATGCCAGGGGTCATACACAGAATGGTTCGTTTGCCAATGCCAGGAGTCATACACAGAATGGTTCGTTCGCCAATGCAGGAGGGTCATACACAGAATGGTTCGTTCGCCAATGCCAGGGGTCATACACAGAATGGTTCAAGTCAGAAGCAAGGTCAGACACAGATATTTTGCCAATAAACACAAGAGCTCTGCGGGAAGTGAATACCACGTCAGGGCACCGGCGAACTAGTGAAGCCGGGTTTTAAACCCGGCGGGTCCGCGTCATGACGCCAGGCTCCGCCCCCCGGCGTCCCACGTGAGCGCACCCGGTGGCGTTATTATTCGGCGCCTGGCCAGCGAGCAGTGAGGAATCTGCTGCCAGGCACCCCAGAACAGGGCCATCCGTGACACCTTTTTATTATCATTCATTGGATCTTATATGTAAATTCCAGACATTTTCGCTCAGTAGTTTTTTTGCAAACAGCGTTTCAATTTTCCAACTTTCAAGCGTACTGGCTTGTTTTTTTTCACCTCCTTCGTCTACGTGTCGGGTTTTTCCGGCAGCTGCTCTGTGCTGTGATCGGCGGCTAGTCTGGTTTCTCCGGCGTGTTTGGCGGAGTTAAGCCAGTTGTGTTTATGGGTATCGTGTGCGTTCACTGGGTTTTGCATTGAGTGTTCGTCGGATTTACGCAGCTTTTCCCTGCGCTACGACGGCCCTGTGGTGCTTGCTGAATACACCACAGGGTCGCCGAAATAGGATCACCGAATCGCACCAAATTGAAGAGAACAAAAAGTCACTGAACGTGCAGTGAGTTTTTAATTCTCTTTGAATAACCCTGATGTTGCCAGTTTTCAAGCCTTTTCAAGAATTTATTAAGAATTTTAATGCAGTGTGTGGAAATGCAGCGTGTTGGTAGATCAACTATATTTAGTACAATGGATAATCCCATTAAATCACCTGTTGGTGCAGTTTTTCCCAAATCATTTGTATGTGCACAAAAGATGTAAAGTTGGTATAATTTACAGCCAAAATAATCACAATCATGCTCTTCCATTGTCATGCTGCAGAATGAGTCACAGCTGTGAGTGTTACAGGACAATGGAACTGTCCTACAGGGCAGCCTTAAAACCACCCTCAACTGAGTGCCTACACACTAACAGTGGGACCCTCACTGTGTGCCACCTATTAAGCAAGTGATGGTGGTTTCCAGTTAGGGTTGCCACCTTTTCTTCAAGCCAAACCCCAACACTCTAGTGTCGGGCTTGGGCGGCCATTATTTTGTAGAGTATACATTATGTGTATATTTACATTATGCATATATATTATGGCACTTGGTATGCATGGCAGACTTCTATGATGGCACACTGGAATGCATGGCATGTCAGGCTGGTATTATGGAACAATGGTATTATGGTACATTGGTATGCATGGCACACTGGTATTATGGCAGACAGGTATTTTGGGCTTATGGTACACTGCTATGTATTGCAGACTGGTATTCTAGCACACTATTATTATATTACACTGGTATTATGGCACACTGGTATGCATTTGAGACTGGTATTATGGCACATTGGTATACATGGCAGACTGGTATTATGGCACATTGGTATGCATGGTACACTGGTATTATGGCAGACTGGTATGCATGTGAGACTGGTATTATGGCACATTGGTAAACATGGCAGACTGGTATTATGGCACATTGGTATGCATGGCACACTGGTATTATGGGCTTTTAGCAGACTGGTATTATGGCACATTGTTATGCATAGCATACTGGTATTATGGCACATTGATATTCATGGCAGAGTGGTTTGCATGGCACACTGGTATTATGGTACATTTGTATTATGGCACACTGGTATTATGGCACATTGGTATGCATGGCACACTGGTATTATGCATGGCAGAAGGGGATTATGCATGGCATACTGAGATTATGGCACACTGGCATTATGCATGGCACATTGGTATTTTGACTGGCACACTGGTATTATGAATGGCACACTGGTATTATGGCTTATGGCACACTGGTATGCATGGCAGACTGGTATTTTTATGGCACAAGACAGGACACTGGTATATAAGAGAGAGGGGGGAATTTTTACCTTTAAACGATATTATATCAATTTGTTTTCACCTTTAATGCTTCCCGATGGAGCCTAAGAAATGGAATGGATCCAGACGAGACCAGAAGCAGATTTTGGATGGAATGAGGATGCAGCTAGGCTGGCAGGCACTGAAACACCGAGAAGCCGATGCTGCACTCAGAGTTGCTTACAAACAACTTGATACGTCGGGAGCTGGGAATGCCGCACGCACGTCACGATCAAGCGCGTGAACTTCATCGCGTGAGCCGTTGCGACTGCACCTTCTTACTAACTCATGGGAGGAGGTGGGTAGAAAGAGACTTCACCGACCAACCAACCACACCACTCCCACACTGTCAGTGATTGGCAGAGTGAGCAGGAGGGGACATGCGTCTCCTGTAAATGAAGAACTTGAAGTAGGAGGACCATGGCGCTGGCAGCACGCATGACGAGTAAGTATGGGGTTGGAGACTTCGAGCCAGCTCCTCCGAGTCATGTGTCCAGGTGGCATGGGGGTGTCAAAACCGGACACATTACTTGAAAACCGGACATACGGTTCAAAAACCAGACGAATGGGAACCCTATTTCCAGTGCAGGAACCAAGTAAGTGGTGGTCTGCAAAATCTTATCAAGGGAGAAGATAATGAATTGAGATTTCAGGGAATATGAACCTAGTCACAAGAGGTTCCCTTTAAAATGCACTCGTCATAGACAAAATGACTTTTGCCCATTTGATAAAGCATCCCTCCTATTACAAAAATTAACATTTTTCTGCTGATCTACAGTATGTCATGCAAAAATAGCCATCTTACAGGACAAACCTGTCAAGTACACATTACAGCACTTAGAGCAACCAGAAGGCCACCATAATTGTGACATGCCCCAGGTCATGTGGTGGGACGTCAAAACTTTAAAAAGGAAATTCAAAAAATGTTTCCTTATGTAAAGCGAGAAATTCCCTGTCAAATGATCAAAAGTCATTTTGCCCATGGCAAAGGCACTTTAAAATAAAGTAGTAGAACAGAATAGCAGAAACCTTTCAACAAGATGAATTAGAACATCTTTAGCCAGGAACATCTATTTACATTATCTTTTTTCTCTGTCTTCAATATTATAGCACACACACTAAAAGAAAATCCTATTAAATTTTGGTTTATCCAGGAGATTAAAGCAATGAAACATTTTTATAATACATACAGGGTTATTCAAAGAGAATCGAAAAGTCACCGCACGTTCGGTGACTTTTCGTTCTCAATTCGGTGCTATTTGGCGATCCCATTTCGGCGACCCTACGGTGTATTCAGCAAGCACCACAGGGCCGTCAAGTGCAGGGAAAAGCCGCCGCAAACCTGATGAACACTAATCGCAAAACCAGGGGAAGGAACACCGAAACCCGCAAAAACATCTGGAGACTCTAGAGAAACCCGAGCAGCCGCCGATCACAGCGCAGAGCAGCCGCCGGAAAAAGTCGACACTGCAGACGAATGGAGTGAACAAAAGAAAACAAAAAACAATACACTTGGATGTTTGAAAAGTGAAACGCTGTTTGCAAAGAAACTACAAGACGAAAATGTCTGAAATTTACATATAAAGATCCAATGAATAATAATAAAAAGGGCTGTTACAGAAAAAAGAAAAACGATTAAAAAAATAAACGTAAAAAAAAATTTGCAAGAAAATCCAGAAAGATGCCTAAAAGATCCTAAAAAAACCCTATAAATAAAGAGACTTTTTACTGCAGAATATTATAATAAACGGTTTATTAGATATTGTATTAAAACGGGAATATTTTTAACATTGAAGCCTATGGGATTTGCCTGAATAAACCTGTCGAATGAAACCACTAAAAAGCAGGGCAATTCGGCAACTTTTCACTGGTGGATTTTGATCTCTGAATAGATGAAGCATTGCTTCACTATGGAGGTTTCACTGCCCTCGAACAGGCAATGAACAGGCACCATATGTGCAGGGCTGGACTGGCCTTCCGGGATACCGGGAGGAATCCCGGTAGGCTGCTTAATCTTTGGGCCGCTGTTGCATTAAAATTGAGAGCCCGCGGGTTGCTAGGGCCGGTGCGGGTACACACTCTGTGACTGGCCGCTGCTGGTTTCTTTGTTGACAGCCCCGGCAACATGTCTCCCAGAGCCAGAACACAAGGCTGGGGCCGCCCCTTCACATACCATGTGATGAGCGTGTCGGACACCAGAGAGGAGGCCAGCCACTGCCTGTTGCCGGCTCCTGGTGCTCGGCTTCCCTGTTAAATTGAAATTCCATTCCGGCAGCGGCTATCAAATCGGAAGAGGACAGGCAGGACTACAGAGGAGCAGGGTTTCTTCACAGAAGTGTTTTTTCCTCCTCAAACAGGCACCCCTTCCCATCAACTCCTGCACTGCTGTCAGAGGTAGTGTAAGTTCTGGGTCAGTGATCAGAGATCAAGTCCCTGGAGAGAAGCAGGAGGCTGCTTTGATCATTCTTGTGTCCTGGCTGCAAGAAATCCACCAGGACAGGGTGAGAAATTTTAAAAGTGCCCCTTCAATAAAATGTATGTATTACTGCCTGCATACTGTATATCTGCTTGTTACTATGCCTGCATGCCTGTGTATCTAAAGTACTGGAGTAAAGCTATCAGACAACAAAGAATAACTGTCTGATAGCATGACCACTGATTTTGAATTGTTTGATAGCTTGACTCCAGTTCTAAAAAAGTCTGCCGGGATCTAATTAATAACCATCTACAATAAAAGCCTGCAAAACCCATACATACATACATACATACAAATAAACACACACACATATATATATATATCCTGCAAACCCCTACAAAAAATGCTTCTCTACATGTGTTACGCTCATACACATCACATATTTCTGTTCAGCGCTGTGATATGCTCACACACCGCATATTACTGCATCACAGGGCTGCACAGTACTAAAACACACAGTAATGTGCAGTGTATATGAGCATATCACAGAGCTCCACAGCAATAAATCTCACAGTAATGTGTGGTGTATATAAGCGTATCAAAGAGCTCCACAGCAATAAAACAAATGCTCATACATTGCACATTACTGTGAGCTTTATTGTTGTGGAGCTCAGTGATACAATAATGTGCAATATGTATGAGCATACCACTGAGCTCCACAGCAATAAAACTCACAATATTGTGCAGTGTGTATGAGTGTGAGTTTTATTGCTGTGAAGCTCAGTGATATGCTCATACATACTGCACATTACTATATCCACGGCAATAAAGCTCACAGTAATGTGTAGTGTGTATCACAAAGCTCCACAGCAATAAAACAAATACAGGGTTATTCAGAGAGCCGATCTGGCCCCGAAAGGTAACCGAACATTGAAATTCAGCATAGGGTTACCTTTCCTGGCCATTCGACTATTCAGAGAGCAGGCATTTCGCCAAATACTGGTGAATTGCGTGCACATACGGTGCCTGTTCGAGGGCAGTGAAATCCCCATAAAGAAGCAATGCTTCGTCTATTCAGAGAACACAAGTGAGTATTCGCCAGGTTTTGTGGTGGCTTTTCCTTGCACTACGACTGCCCGGTGATGCTTGCTGAATACACTGCAGGGTCGCCGAAATAGGATCGTCCGAATCGCACCGAATTGAAGAGAACGAAAAGTCACCGAACGTGTGGTGATTTTTTGATTCTCTTTGAATATCCCTGATAGTAACATGCAGTAGGGCTGAAACAACTAATCGATTAATCGATAAATAATCAATGATTAAAATAGTTGTCAACTGTTTCCATTATCGATTTAATCGGTGCTGATTAATCGTCCTCTGTACAGCACAAACTGTTTAGAGTCAGACCAAGTTAAAAGTAAATAACCTCAGCTTCAGAGCCGATTGCAGAAGACATGCCGCTGCTTTACTAGGTATGATTTAGTTCTAGGGTTATGTCAGACACAATCAGTTTGTTTTTATTCCGTTTACAACAATAGCAGAAATATAACACAAACAATAGGATACTGCCACTGGGTGAAGGAGCTATATGCCTGTGTTTTATCCTTACTTGAAGCTGGAGTCCTGTGCCACCATCGCACCCACCTTTCCACACCCTCTTTGGTCGGGAAATGCCAATCCCTCCCTTTGGTCTGGTCCCTTTCCCCAAACTCATGCCCTCACTCAGATCCGGTCTTTTGTTCATTTGAGAAAGCAAACATGGGCTTAAGCTGCGCATGCAGCATCAACCCATCCCTCTGACCAAGCACTCGCATACCTTGAGTGAAAAGTACGCAAGTTACGCAATTTGCGTATGTACGTACGAAAGTTACACTACGCAAATTGCTTATGAAAAAAGGGGGAGGGGTTGTGGTTATTTTTTACATAAAATTCCTTTTTAGTAAACAATTTTTTTTCTATTTTTTTTATCCTATGAATCGATTAATCAAAATAATAATTGGCCAACTAATCGATTATGAGAATAATCGTTAGAGGCAGTCCTATGCAGTGTGTATGAGCGTGAGTTTTATTGCTGTGCAGCTCTGATACGTATCCTTTTTGTTTGCATTCATCACAATATAGGGCTGGTCTAAAAAAAAATCTCCAGGGCTTCTTTTTATTCCCAGTCCGGCCCTGCGTATGTGCAGGCAATTCACCAACATTTGGCGAACTGCCTGCTCTCTGGATAGCCAAATGGCCAGGAAAGGTAAGCGCACGCTGAATTTCAGTGTTCGGTTACCTTTCGGCCACAATTCGGATCTCTTTGAATAACCCTGATAGATGTGCAAACAAAACGGAAATATAAGGGGTTATTCAGAGAGAGCCGATCTGGCCCTGAAATGTAACCGAATGCCGAAATTCAGCATATGTGCCATTTCGTGGCCATTCGGCAATTCAGAGAGCAGGTTTTGGCGAACCTCCTGCAAAGTTCGGTGCCTGTTCGAGGGCAGTGAAATTCCCCATAGAGAAGCAATGGTTAATCTATTCAGAGAACACTGAACAGGAGCGAAAGGTTGCAGAAATGCCTTGCTGTTCTTTGTTTTCATTGAGCAGGTTTAGTCCAGAGAATCCCATAGTCTTCAATGTTAAAAATATTCCCCTTTTACCTCAATATCGAATAAACCGTTAATTATTTTATTCTGCTGTTAAGAGTCTCTTTATAGATTTTTTTAGGATTTTTTATGCATTTTTCAGGATTTGTTTGGCAAAAATGTTTATCTTTTTTTTTTAAAGCCTTTTTTATTTGTTTCAGTAACAGACCTTTTTATTATCATTCATTGGACCTTATGTAAATACCACACATTTTCGTTCAGCAGTTTCTTTGCAAACAGCCTTCCAATTTTGAAACTTCCAAGCCTACTGTTTTTTTTTTACCCCATTTATGGTGGCTCGTCGGCTTTTTCGGCCTGGTTTTTGCGGCGGTTTCTGCAAGTTTTAGGTGAGTGTTCCGCGAGTATTTGTCGGGTTTGCGACGGGTTTTCCCTGCACTCCGGGGACCCTGCGGTTGTACTTTAATACACGCAGAGTCGGCGAACTAGAATCGCCTTGAAATGCAGAGATCGAAGGGGCACCGAAATGTCGCTCTCTGAATAACCCCTTAAGTTAATGTAACAGGAAGCAGGGCATGGTTAGGGACATCCTAAAACATTTAGGGCCATATTACATACTTGGTGCTAACTTAACCAGAGCAGTTGTAAACTTAAAACCATATTACATAGTTAGTGCTAACTTAACCAGAGCTGGTGTAAACTTCCCAGAGCCATTATAGCCTATGGAGGTTTTATGTTTACAACTATGTAATATGGTTTTAAGTTTACAACTGCTCTGGTTAAGTTAGCACCAAGTATGTAATACGGTCCTACGTTCTGTGCGCAAATGCGCTCGCGCAGCGCAATTTTTTTTGCACGCACTGTCCAGCGTTATCGCGCGAAAATTAACGTGATATTCGGATCCGAACGCATTTTCTCATCCGTCAAAAAATAACGATAGTAAAAAAAAGCGCAAAACGAAGTGTAATACGCGCGCAGTAACATTGCACATGTAAATCAGTGCGCGGACTGTTTTTTTTGCGGGATTCAGCCAATCAGAATTAAGAACCTTAACTGACAGCAATTCACCTTAATTGACTCACTAACGTTTTTGCGCCTGTCAAAATAAATCTGAGTATACATGCTGCAGCAATAAAAAAAATATGCACGAATTTACAATTTTTTTGTTTGGGTATGTGAAGAATGTGTAACTATACTGTGCTGTATTTTTTTTTTTTGTGCTGGTGTATTTTGTTTCGGCCAGAGCGTTCAGATTTGCAGTTAACACCAGGTTTTCAAAGACGTTAAAATTATGCGGCAAACGTCATTCGTAGGAAGTTGCGCATCTATTGAAATACCCTCCGCTTAACGCAGTTGCTCTCACAATGTTAAGTATAGGTCGCGCACAGTTCATCACGCTCGCGCAAGTCCATCCGCGTTACAGGATAACGCACATCGTTTGCTCGACCGTTGAAATACGACGTTGTGCGCAAATGGTTTTGTCCTCGCGCAAATGCGCATTTGCGTGTGCGCAAAACCGATGAGCGATGAATATAATAGGGCCCTTTAGTGGCTCTGGTAAGTTTACAACAGCTCTGGTTAAGTTAGCACCAGCTTTGTAATACTGCCCTTAATGTGAAAATGGCTTAATGTAGCTTAATGCACCATAATGTGCCTAAACCTCAATCAATTGCCTTGAAACTTTGCACAACATAAGTTCTCAGCTTCCCAAACCTACCCTGGATTTTGGTTACCCACAGGGCAAATGAAAGACATTAAGCTTGTTTTTTTGGGAACTCAATGTGGCTTAACGTATAAAAAACAACTTAGACTAGGGTCAGACTAGCGCAGTTTTAACGTGCGTTTAGCCGCACGAAATCACGGCCGTACTAGCAGCAAATGACGTCCAATGCCGGGGAACATACGACGAACGGCCGCACGAAAGTTCGTCCGCGCAACGCAAGTGGCCAACGAACGCATTTTTTCGAGAACGTCAAACCGCTACTACTGACGTACAGAGTGCGCTGCGGCCGCATAGCGGCGTGTGTGCGTGATTAGGAGACGTCAGACGCTGCTAATGTCCGGCCAACATAACGTCCAGACTCAAAAAGTGTTTTATTGATGATCCGTACAAAATCACGGACGAAAAGGCGCATCGTATGACCGCTATCGCGTATTCCGGGGGAAAATACGTACGTTCGTTCGACCGAACTTTTTCACGGACGACGTGAAAAATGCGTTCGTCTGACCCTAGCCTTAGGTGTTAACCAATTTCCCCCAAATTTCACATACTACAGGACTCTGTCTATGCCAACATACAGTATTCTGAAGATTTGGAGTCATTTGATAAAACATACCAAAAGTTATTCACATTAAACTATTTTATTCCTTTTGGAATACACTTAGCTTAATGTGCCATAATGTGCCTGAACCTGAATCAAATGCCTTGAAATTTTGCACAACCTAATTTCTCAACTTCCCAAACCTATCGTGGAAGTTTCATGGATTATGGTTTCCCACAGGGCAAATAAATAAGATTAAGCTTGTTTTTTGAGGAGCTTAATGTGGCTTTTTTTTTTTGAGAAAGGATTTTACCAGGAAGGATAGATTTAGATGTCTCTAGTTTTCAAGTATGTCCTGGGTATGGATGAGCTGTTCGGGTTTGGACGGTTCGGGGTTCGACCCGAATTTAGCCTGTTCGAGCAGATCGCGAACCCCGAACATTTCCGGGTGTTCGCCGCATGTTCGACCACAATGGACCACAATGCATTTTCCCACTGGCCTGAAGCTCGTAATTGGCTACAGCCTTGCACCTGACCACAGGTCTGGTGCAAGACTGGTTGAACACTATGCCAATCACCGCTCAGAGTCCTGATTGGGCAAATTTTGCCCAATCATGGGCTCACAGAGCTATGTCCCGCAACACACTATATAAGGTTTCAACGCAGCGCTTCTGCACGCATTTCAGAGGAGATTTCAAAGAAGATAGTTGTGTGTGTTGTTACTGCTGGTCTGCCACGCTACTGGGGGGGTCTGGGGGGTCTCATTTCGACCAAATATCAGGGAATTTAGGTGATGTGTGTCTTGTCACTGTGCCAGCAAGTTTTTTTGGGGGTTTACAACATTTGTGAATTGAGGTGATTTTCTGGGTCTTGTCACTGTGCCAGCAAATCTTTTTGGGGCTCACTAATTTCTTTAAAACACTTGTGAATTAAGGTGATCTGTGTCTCGTCATACAAAAAGTACCACGCCGTATTTTGGGGCTCACTAATTTCTTTAAAACACTTGGGAATTAAGGTGATCTGTGTCTCGTCATACAAAAAGTACCATGCTGTATTTTGGGGCTCACTAATTTATTTAAAACACTTGGGAATTAAGGTGATCTTCTGTGTCTCATCACACAGCCAGCAATTTTTTTTGGGGCTCACTAATTTCTTTAAAACACTTGGGAATTAAGGTGATGTTCTGTGTCTCGTCACACAGCCAGCAATTTTTTTTGGGGCTCACTAATTTCTTTAAAACACTTGGGAATTAAGGTGATCTGTGTCTCGTCATACAAAAAGTACCACGCTGTATTTTGGGGCTCACTAATTTCTTTAAAACACTTGGGAATTAAGGTGATCTGTGTCTCGTCATACAAAAAGTACCATGCTGTATTTTGGGGCTCACTAATTTATTTAAAACACTGGGAATTAAGGTGATCTGTGTCTCGTCATACAAAAAGTACCATGCTGTATTTTGGGGCTCACTAATTTATTTAAAACACTTGGGAATTAAGGTGATCTTCTGTGTCTCATCACACAGCCAGCAATTTTTTTTGGGGCTCACTAATTTCTTTAAAACACTTGGGAATTAAGGTGATGTTCTGTGTCTCGTCACACAGCCAGCAATTTTTTTGGGGCTCACTAATTTCTTTAAAACACTTGGGAATTAAGGTGATCTGTGTCTCGTCATACAAAAAGTACCACGCTGTATTTTGGGGCTCACTAATTTCTTTAAAACACTTGGGAATTAAGGTGATCTGTGTCTCGTCATACAAAAAGTACCATGCTGTATTTTGGGGCTCACTAATTTATTTAAAACACTTGGAATTAAGGTGATCTTCTGTGTCTCATCACACAGCCAGCAATTTTTTTGGGGCTCACTAATTTCTTAAAAAACACTTGGGAATTAAGGTGATCTTCTGTGTCTCATCACACAGCCAGCAATTTTTTTTGGGGCTCACTAATTTCTTAAAAAACACTTGGGAATTAAGGTGATGTTCTGTGTCTCGTCACACAGCCAGCAATTTTTTTTGGGGCTCACTAATTTCTTTAAAACACTTGGGAATTAAGGTGATCTGTGTCTCGTCATACAAAAAGTACCACGCTGTATTTTGGGGCTCACTAATTTCTTTAAAACATTTGTGAATTAAGGTGATCTGTGTCTTGTCACACAAACAGTACCACACATTATTTTGGGGCTCACTAATTTCTTTAAAACATTTGTGAATTGAGGTGATCTGTCTCTTGTCACTGGCTGCCAGCTATCAGTGTGTCTCACTGAGTTATACCAGAGTTATTTAAATCTTTATACCAGAGTTGAATCAGAGTTCTGTATATATTAATCTATATATCACTCACCATGTCTGAAAGAACAAAAAGGACTGGCAGACGCTCCCAGACACAGATAAGAGGGCAAGCAGCCCCTGTGTCGGGAGGCTGTGCCTCTGGTCGTGGTGGACGTGGTGCATCCTCTGCAGGGGCACGCTTGTCCTTTCTAACTGGTGCTGGTCGTCTTCTTAAGCAGCAGCAACATACAGAGGATTTGGTGGATTGGCTAACCAGGCCATCCGAGTCCTCCGAGTCCTCTGCCAGCCAGGCTTCTAGTGCTTTACAGTCCACATCAGCTGCCAAAGCATCTAATGCAGCCTCCATGTCCACAGCTACTCCTGCTGTAGCCTCGCTATCACACACGGAGGAGTCAGCTGAATTGTTTGACTACAATGAGAGTGACATGCTGCTTGAGGATTCGCAGCAAGTACAGTGCTCTGATTCAATCTCTGAGGTTGAGCAAGGGAGTATAATCAACCTAGAGGAAGGGGGTGCCAGTGATGACACACAAATAACTGGCACTCATGTTGCCCCAGCAGCTGCAGCATACTGCCAAGTTGGCTCCAGTGACGAGGAGATAGGGGGTGAAGATGACATTGATGATGATGAGGTCACTGACTCCACCTGGGTGCCAGATCGAACTGAGGAATCAAGTGAGGAGGAGGGGGAGGTGGAGGAGGAGGGGGAGGAGGAGGCACAGAAAACACGAGGCACAACATCCTCTGTGACCAACCGTAGCACTAGCCAGTCCAAGGCATCACATGTCAGAGCTGCTCCGGTGCAGAGCGCTGTTGTCTCAAAGAACACATGCAGGAACTCTGCTGTCTGGGAGTTCTTTAAGAAATGTGCAGCAGACCCCACTGTTGCTATTTGTAATCTATGTCAGAGGAGGCTGAAGCGTGGGATAAACACCGGACACTTGGGTACCACGTGCTTGAGGCGACATATGAACAAGTGCCACACATCCCGTTGGGGCAAAACTTTGCGTAGGTCCTCCTCCTCCTCATCTGTCTCTACCCACACTGTATGTCCTGCCATGCAATTGCCTACAACCTCCACCGACAGGGATGATGCTACAGTAATGGATGTACCAGCAGGTCCTTCCTCACAATGTGACATCATCCCAGTAGCTGAAGATTTACGCAGTCAGATTACGTTGCCGCAGCTGCTGCAGTGAAAGAAAAAATATAGTCCCAACCATCCCCAAGCACAGCATCTAAATGCCAGCTTAGCAAAATTACTCGCATTGCAGCTGCTGCCTTTCCAGCTGGTGGACTCTGCTCCATTCCGTGAATTTGCTGAATGCGCTGTACCACAGTGGCAGGTTCCAAAACACCATTACTTTTCACGCAAGGCCATTCCGGCACTATACCAGCACGTGGAAGACAATGTTATCCAGTCATTGGGAAAGGCAGTCAGCAGCAAGGTGCATGTCACTTTAGACACGTGGTCCAGCAAGCATGGACAGGGTCGTTACATTTCCTTCACGGCACACTGGGTAACTCTGATTGCAGCTGGGAGGGATCCAAGATGGGGCTCTGTGCTGGAGCTTGTTCATCCACCACGCCTCCAGAAAGCTGCTTGTATGAGGTCTGTCTGCTCCACCACCACCACCTCTTCCTCCTCCTCCTTCTCTGTCTCTGGCGAAGTGGCAGTTAAACCCACACCTGACAAGGTCTACGCAATGGCTCAAGCAAAAAGATGCCATACTGTGCTTGCGCTGGTTTGTTTAGGGGACAGGAGCCACACTGGGTCAGAAATTTTGTCAGCTCTGCAGGGGCAGGTGCAGAGATGGTTTACACCACGCCAGCTTGAGCTGGGAAGGATCGTCTGAGATAATGGCAGCAACGTTCTCTCCACCCTACACAAGGGTAAATTGACACATGTACCATGCCTAGCACACGTCCTAAATCTGGTGGTACAGCGTTTCCTAATCAAGTACCCAGGGCTGCCAGAGCTTCTCATCCAGGCCAGAGAAGTCTGCAGCCACTTCAGACGGTCATTCCAAGCAAGCGTTCGCCTCGCAGAAATTCAAAGAGAATTCCACCTTCCCACAAACCGTCTGATCTGTGACATGCCCACCAGGTGAAATTCGACATTAGCAATGCTGCAGCGTCTGCACAAGCAGCAGAGGGCCATCAACGAGTACCTGTTTGAGTATGGCACATCGACAGGTTCAGGCCAACTTGTTTTTTTTTCCCCCCGCAGTGTCTGATGAGCAAGGATGCATGTACTGTACTGTCACCATTTGAGGAGGCAACGAGGATGGTGAGCAGGGACAGTGCATGCATCAGTGACACAATTCCTTTAGTGTTCCTGCTGGAGCACACTCTGCGGGGAATTATAGATGTGGCTCTAGAGGCAGAGCAGCGGGAGGAAGAGGAGGCCTTCCCTAGCTCTCAAGGCCCCAGTCTTTCCGCAGACAGCATTCCAGTGGGTCCTAATCAGATCAGACAGGAGGAGGATGAGGAGGAGGACTATTTAAGTAGTGGGGGCATTGAAGGTGGGAATTCCTCAAGGCAGGGTTTTGTGTGCCCAGAAACAGAAGGGCTTGTGCGTGGCTGGGAGGAGGAAGTGCACGATACGGTCATCCTCATTGACCAGGAAGACTCGGCAGCTAATGCCACCTCCAACCTATGCTGCATGGGCTCCCTAATGATGCAAAGCCTGCTAAAGGACCCCAGGATTCGTGCTATCAAGGAGAGGGATCATTACTGGCTGGTTGGCAACCCTTCTTGATCCACGATACAAGGGGAAAGTTGCAGAGCTCATCCTGTCCGCACAGAGGGAGCCAGGATGACAAAACTTGAGGACGCTCTAAAGCGAAACTTGTGTAACACCTTTCCAGGCACTGTTAGATTACCAAGTGCTGACACACGTGCTTCTTAGGCTGCAGGTGATCAGAGGAATAGCGGTGAAGGCCAGGGCCACTTGACTGATGCAGTTTTAAATTTTTTAGTCCTCGACGCCCAGGGACGTCAAATGTAGGCACCCATTGCCAGCGTCTTCACCATATGGTGCAGGACTGCCTAGGGGCAAGGGCAGACCTGGATACCTTTCCAGCAGATGATCCACTGGCTTACTGGGTGTTGAGATTGGATCACTGGCCAGAACTTAGCCAATATGCTATGCAGCTACTAGGTTGCCCTTCATCTAGCGTGCTTTCCGAAAGGACGTTCAGTGCCGCTGGAGGTTTTGTCACAGACTAAAGAGTGCGTCTGTCCACCGACTCTGTAGACCGGCTGACATTTATAAAAATGAATCAGTCCTGGATCAGCAGCTATCAATCCCCTGATGCCGAAGTAACGGAATAGATCGGGTATGTCTTCTGCATGCACAAAACCTCCAGCACTGAACTCTTCCACAATACCACAAAAGGGAAGGGTTACGGTGTGAATGCACTTGCTGCCATGAAAGGCACAATATTTGGCTGCACTGACGCCTGTGCCAGATTTATATCATTTTAATTTTTTGAACAGCAGGGTCCAACCCTGCACTCTTCCACAATACCACAGAGGGGTTACTCTATGATGATACTTGCTGGCCTGGCACCAAAGGTACAATATCTGGGTGCACTGACGCCCATTACAAGATCAAAAACTTTTCAATATAGGACCACATGGTCCACCCCTGCACTCTTCCACCATAACACAGAGGGGTTACTGTATGATGATACTTGATGACCTGGCATTAAAGGCACAATATCTGGGTGCACTGACGCCCATTAACAGATAAAAAAAAAATTCAATATAGGACCAACCACATGGTCCACCCCTGAACTCTTCCACAATACTACAGAGGGGTTACTGTATGGTGATACTTGATGGCCTGGCATTAAAGGCACAATATCTGGGTGCACTGATGCCCATTAACAGATAAAAAAAAAATTCAATATAGGACCAACCACATGGTCCACCCCATTACGGTGGTTACGGTGTGACGGCACTGTTGCCGACGCTAAAAGCCCAATTTTAAAGCACCTATTGTTACTTTCATTGAAAGCCTGCATAAGTTTCACAATAATTTAGCCAAAAAAACACTAAACTTTTTCTGCGCGTCCTAAAATGTCTTTTCATACAGGCTGCCGCCCCAAGCAGTTGTTTATGGATAGATTAAAGTAAAAGCATTTACCGTCATATGAAACGTCATTTTTTGTTTTTAAGTGTTTCTATACATCCTAGAAATCTGCCACTTCACGGGGAGGTTATGGGGACCTCCTAGGCTCGATATTTGAAGGAATTTTTGGTTTTTATTTTTAACCCTTATTTCATGGAAAACTCACTGTCCCTTTAAAAACGTTTTTTTTTTAACTTTTTGTCCTTGTTTCCTGTCCCCCAGGGCACTACCCGGACCCCCATACACCTTTAATGGCAAATATGTAGCATATATGCCCTCTTGGAGGGCACTCTAAAAAAACGAATTTTCAACCCCATTGACTTGCATGGGGGTTCGAGTTCGGTCCCAAACAAATGGGATGTTCGGGTTCGAACCGAACTCGGGGAGTGTTCGGCTCATCCCTAGTCCTGGGTGGCGAGTATGTACCATTAGGTGTCTTGCCCAAGGACACTTACTGGAGAGGTGCTCATCGGGATTGAACCCATGACTCCACAGGCTCTCTCCACGCAGAGCAGTGATGTTACCTCTACTCCACCCAGCCGAACAAAAAAAAACGTGGACGTTAACCAATTTTTCCTAAGCTTCACACAACATAAGACTATATATGTGCCAACATATTCTGAATTTTTAAGGTCATTTGGTAAAACATACCAAAACATATTCACATTAAGCTATTTCGTTACAATCCTGAAACATTTAAGGTGAACAGCTTAATGTAATGCTTAATGTGCCATATTATACCTAAACATTAAAAAGAGGAAAAGTCGGTGTTCGGCGTGTCCGCATACGCGGTAGGGGGAAATATCTAATACTAAAACGAAATGAACATGCAATGATTGTAAGAGGAGATAACATACAATATAGACAGCTGGGTTAGATGACTCGAAGTTCGTCAAAATGTTCCTAAAAAGGAAAAAAGAGTATAATAGTGAAGTCCAGTCATTAAAAAATGAGAAAATGAAGGGGGGAGATGGATCCACTCACACTTTCCAGAGCCTCGATCACCTCGCCTGTGGGTGTTTACGTGGCTCACCCAGTAGCTCTCAGGGGTAGACCCGTCTCACAGCCTTGGTGTCCTTTCGGGATCCTGGGTCATCCACAGGTTCTCCAATAGTTAGGTGCCAATGGTTCTCAACAACTCACTTATCTCAGGCCTTGGCATTCCTTTGGGGTCCTGGGTGTTCACAGGTCGTAACTTGTAATAGCTTGTAGAAATCTACAAAACTCAATGAGTTAAGGCAGAGTTCTGTCCTATTATTTAAACGTTTATTGGAACATAAAATAAAGGACAGAAACAATAAAATAACAAGTAACAAAACGCGTTTCACCCTTTAGGGCTTCATCAGTTGTTTAAAAATAAATAAAAATAAAGTAAATAACACAATAAAAGGAAAATACAATAATATAGGTGGTTTCCCCCTATTAGGGTTAGTATTTATAGCCCAGTGTAGAAGGCATCTGGTCTTTTCAGATAGCTAATTATCACCACTCATTTCAGGTGGGTGGGAGCAAGTGCGGCTATCAGTGATCATCACCACTCATTTCAGGTGGGTGGGAGCAGGTGCGGCTGTCAGTGAATCAGTCTGTGTGTGTGGGAACCCATTTCCGTAATCTACAGTGGAGCGCATTAATTCTACCGGCATCAGCGTCCATTTCCGCGTTCCACCCTGGAACGCATGCGTTTCCGCCCACTCTTCCAGTCATATGGTGTCGTCATCACTTTCCTTCGGGGCGCCACATCCACACTACACTGCACGCTCCGCCCCCCCATAACGGAGCAGGGAAAAAGACCCCGACCGTGGGGATGCTTATATGGGAAAAAAAGAAGAATAAGAGCGCAACCTATACCAAGGGGTCGCGCCAACAAACCCCTGCACACACATAATACAAATCGAGCACATAACACTGCAAAAAACATGGGGACCACCAGGACTCCAAAAAACTTGGCTACAGGAGCCAAACCTAAAACCAAAAGAGTCCTAGGGGCCCCCTATAGGGAACCAGTTAACAAAAACCCTTGAAGTCTGGAAATAGAGGAGAAAAAAATTACCAACATATAAAACCTAGATAGGCCAAGGGCACAGGGATTCTAAAAATCCTGAATGGACAATAAATGACTCAAAGGTGTAACAGTATATATAGAGAACGCACATAAAAATGCTAATAAAATGTACAAATATCGCATATAAAAGACATAAAAAATAAATAAAATGTACAAAATTTGTACATAAAAACATTAACATTAACCTATTGCATTAAAACACTGCAAATGAATATTAAAATATTTTTTCCAAGATTTAATAGTAGCTTAATATGGAAAAAAATCAAATATGAGTCTATTGCCTCCAACCTTCCAAACGTCAAGACTCCAGCTACACAAAGCTACTTAGAAAGTGTCTTCTTAAGAAATACACCACAATTTATATGCATATGTATTCTGTTTTCATTTTAAATGCTTGGATGGAGATCAGTGAAAATTACAAGAAGGAAATAAGCTGAAAATAAACTTTCTATATCACTAATGGGGGAAATTGGTTAAAATCTAAATTCTTTTTTGTACATTAAAAGGAGAACTATGGGCGTCACAAAAAACGCGCGCCACGATGAAGGACGCAGGGTTAAGCAACTCACTATCTGTCTATCCTAGACCCAAATAATGACTACGCGGACAACAATCCCCCGCGTGCGCTTGCCTAACTGTCCCATCAACGCCTTCGCTCGCAATAGGCACATAGAACGTGATGAAATGTCACTGGATTGCAACGCAGTATCCGTCTACTCTCGACCCGAAGTACCGACTACGGACCATATTACATAGTTGGTGCTAACTTAACCAAAGCTGTTACTAACTTAACAGCTCCATGGGCTACAATGGCTCTGGGAAGTTTACAACAGCTCTGGTTAAGTTAGCACCAACTATGTAATATGGCCCTACGTTTCCCACAATCCATGTACCCACTTTTCTTATTCTATTCGTTACACTGCCACCACAAACCGACCTTTTTATTCAAGAGGCTTACTGCTGGACCCCAGAGACGGTTTGAAACTCTGGTCCTGCACCCCACCACAACCCACAGATTAGTAAATAGACTCAAGCTTAAAACAAAAGGCAATAATCCAGTCCTTCAGTTAGTGTGGATCGAATATTAGGCAGAAACAGAGCTTAATAATTGTTATATTTATTTATGATATAAAAAGTTATATATATCACAGTGCATCTGTTACAGAAAAAGGATATGACAAATCAATAATTACACACAATGCAGCGAAAATAAAAGGGAGATAACAGCAGATCCTAGTTACTTACAATATACTTGCGCGAGCGTTCAGCGCAGCCGCGAGCATCCCTGAGTTTTACGCTCTATAACAATGCAGGCATAATTTTTTGTGCCTGCATTGTAATCCAGCGTTAAAAGGCAGGCGCAAGGGGGAAAACTGTGGGTGCAGTTTTGCCTCCCTTGCGCCCGCGTTTTAACGCGAAGATCATAATCGTGCCCTAAGGGCAGTATTACATAGTTGGTATAGGGTGCGCAAAGTGTAGTAACCTTGTGCTGAGAAGCGCAAGGTCCCAAACGCAAAAGGGTTTTTTAACCCATTTGCGTTTGGATTGTAATATGTGGTAAATACCGCAGCTATCGGTAGTGCTCACGCAGGTGAGCGCTACCGTTAGCGTGAAGATTATAATAGGGGCCATAGGCTATAATTAGGGATGAGCTGTTCGGTTCGATCAGTTCAGAGTTCGACTCGAACATTGGCAGTTCGAAAGTTCGTGAACTTCAAACTTTTTGGCGTGTTCGAATTTTTTTTTTTTAAAAAAAGTATAAAATATGTTTAAAAAAATACTAAAAAATCTAGAAAGAAAGAGACTCTTTACTGCAGAATATTATAAGCAACGGTTTATTAGATATTGAATTAAAAAACTACCTAAGGTCTAGATGCAAAGATTCTCACCTCTAAATGACCTGTGCTCTCAAACGGCGTAAACAACAGGTGTTTAATTAATTGGAAATAACATGTGCTTCTAATTAGCAATTAGAATTTGATACATTGTCTGCAGACTGGGTGGGGGCTCCTGCACATGTATGAACAAACACTGTGCTTGTTTTGAATTCTAAGAAGTGTTCATTTCTACTATATGATCCTCTCTGATATGCTGTTTAACCCCTTAAGGACCAGGGCTCTGTAAAGCCAATCATTAATGATGTAGATGTTACGTCATTTGTCATCAAGGGCTTAATAAAATCTTTATCACACTCCTTAGATTTAAACGTAATATTCCAGTATTTGTATGTCATGTACCTCTCCCGAAGGGCCTATGTGAGCATACAATTATTATTGTGTTAGAAATGTCTATCATAAAGTGTACAAGCTGAGTCCCTAGAGTCTCTGACTATCCATTGTCATATATACCTTGCTTTATACATATAATACATTCCCTCATCTAACAGGATAGTAGCCAGTCCCTGTGCATTTTAACCCCTTAAGGGTGGCTAGGTGTCGTGTGTGTGTCTCTGATGGCAATGTTGCTATATATCCTACAAATCCGCCACTTCACGGGCAGGTTATGGGGACCTCCTAGGCACGATATTTGAAGGAATTTTTCGTTTTTATTTTTAACACTTATTTTATATGAAAACTCACTGTTCCTTTAACCACTTCCATGCAGAGGACGCGCTGAGCGCGTCCTCCACATGGCTCCTGCTGTGCGGAGGACGCGCTGAGCGCGTCCTCCCTTTGGGGTCAGTGTTCGGCCGGGTTCCGGCCGATCGCTGGCCCCCCCCGGTGCGGGCTGACATCCTCGATGTCAGCCCAGCATCCGGAACCGCCGCCGAGGAAATTAGGTGTCATCGCGGCAGCGCGATGACACCTAATTCAGGCCCCCCCCCGCATGTGCGGAGGAGGCGCCTGAAAGGGAGGGGGGAGGTCCTTCGGACCTCTCTCCCTCCTGATCAGCGGCGTTGCGGGGGTTAACCCAGGCACCATTTGGAAGGGCACGGCCTGCCCTTCCAAATGGTGCCTGGCATTAACCCCTGTGGAGCTGGATCGCGAATTGGCGCTGAAAAGCGCCGGTTCGTGATCCTTTCCCGGAGCTGGCCGACATCTTGGATGTCGGCCAAGCCTCCGGGAACTCCCCCTGAGGACTGGCGTCATCGTGCATAGCACAATGACGCCAGTCCTAGAGTTAACCCCTAACTGCCACCAACGGTGGAGATAGGGAGTTCATTGGAACTCCCTATCTCCCGATCCGTGCAGCTAGGGGTCAAAGTTTGGTATGGTTGGATCGGCCAGAGCATGGCCGTTCCAACGATACCAACCACTACTGTGAAAAAAGTTTTTTTAAAAAAATTAAAAATTAAAAATAAAAATATATTTAAAAAAAAATGATAAAAAAAATAAACTTTTTTCTTTTTTTTGGTTCGTTAATGCAGCAATATTGTTCCCATTTCAATTATAATGTGAACAATGATGCTGCACTAACGATTTTTGTATGCGGTGCGTTTGTTAAAAATCGTGTAATTTTCCCCAAAAAAAAATGTAACGAGACCCCATCTCTAATTTTTTTAACAAGCGCACCCCATACAAAATATAACCGCAATTGCTCGCATGTTAAAATGTGAAAAAAAACACTTTACATGTTGTAAATTATTGAAAATACATATTTTATTGCATTTTTTGTTATAATATACAGACATGACATAACGTATACATATAATAATGACATATTATGAATCTACCGAGTCTGACGGAAAGAACGATATATAATATGTCTGGGTCATATACTAAAATAAGCCTTCAAAACACGTTTAACCCTTTCGCTGCTGAGGCATTTCCCGCCCCTGTGCTGAGGTCATTTTTTACCTGTTTTGCGCATCATGTTTAAACGTGTTTTGAAGGCTTATTTTAGTATATGACATCGACATATATATATCGTTCTTTCCGTCAGACTCGGTAGATTCATAATATGTCATTATTATATGTATACGTTATGTCATGTTTGTATATTATAACAAAAAATGCAATAAAATATGTATTTTCAATAATTTACAGCGTGTAAAGTGTTTTTTTCCACATTTTAACATGCGAGCAATTGCGGATATATTTTGTATGGGGTGCGCTTGTTAAAAAAATTAGAGATGGGGTCTCGTTACATTTTTTTTTGGGGAAAATGACACCATTTTTAACAAACGCACCGCATACAAAAATCGTTAATGCAGCATCATTGTTCACATTATAATTGAAATGGGAACAATATTGCTGCATTAACAAAACAAAAAAAAAAAAAAAAAAGTGTTTATTTTTTTTTTATTATTTTTTTTTTTAATTTTTTTTAATTTTTTCTTTTTTTTTTTTTTTTTTACAATTTTTTTTACTTTCATGTTTGGTATCGTTGGAACGGCCATGCTCTGGCCGATCCAACGATATCAAAATTTAACCCCTAACTGCCACGGATCGGGAGATAGGGAGTTCATTGGAACTCCCTATCTCCACACTTCGTGGCAGTTAGGGGTTAATGCTAGGACTGGCGTCATCGTGCTGCGCACGATGACGCCAGTCCTCTGGGGGAGTTCCCGGAAGCTTGGCCGACATCCAAGATGTCGGCCAGCTCCCGGGAAGGATCGCAAATCGGCGCTTTTCAGCGCCGATTTGCGATCCAGCTCCCCAGGGGTTAATGCCAGGCATCATTTGGAAGGGCAGGCTGTGCCCTTCCAAATGATGCCTGGGTTAAGCCCCTGTGAGCCGCCGATCGGGAGGGAGAGAGGTCCGAAGGACCTCCCCCCCTCCCTTTCAGGCGCCTCCTCCGCACATGCGGGGGGGGCGCCTGAATTATGTGTCATCGCGGGGGCGCGATGACACATAATAATGGCGGCCACTGCTCCGGATGCCGGGCTGACATCCAGGATGTCAGCCCGCACCGGAGGGGCCAGCGATCGGCCGGTACCCGGCCGAACGCTGACCCCAATGCGAGGACGCGCTCAGCGCGTCCTCCGCATACCAGGGGGAATGCTGAGGACGCGCTGAGCGCGTCCTTAGCATTCAAGTGGTTAAACATGATGAGCAAAACCGGTAAAAATGACCTCAGCACAGAGGTGTGAAAAGCCTCAGCAGCGAAAGGGTTAAAAACGTATTTTTTAAAAAAACTTTTTTCCCTTGTTTCCTGTCCCCCAGGGCACTACCAGGACCCCCATACACCTTTTATGGCAAATATCTTGCATATATGCCCTCTTGGAGGGCACTCTAAAAATTGAACTTTTGAATCCCATTGACTTGCATTGAGTTTGGTTCGAGTTCGAGTTCGAACTCGAACTTTTGAAATTGTTCGCGTTAGAATCCAAACCGAATACGGGGGTGTTCGGCTCATCCCTAACTATAATGGCTCTAGTAAGTTTACAACAGCTCTGGTTAAGTTAGCACCAGCTTTGTAATACTGCCCGTTGATTTTTAAGCCTGAAGGCTTTTTAAAATGAAGAGTATGTGCTATGTGCAGAGATTTGAAGATCAAAACAGGTTTTCTCCAGTACTAGGACAGGGAGAGAATATAAGATTAGAGGGTTTATTAATTGTAACACCACAAATGTTGTTTAGTTGTTGCAAAGTGGTTGTGGGGCCCAATATGTGGGAAAAACTAAGAGAAAACTGAAGGAGAGAATTTACGAACATTTTTTTAATATTCGCAAACAAAGTGTAAAGCACAGCGTCCCTAAACACTGCAATAACTGTCCCTTATTTCGTTTTTCTACCTTTTTATGGTTGGGTTTTGAAAAAATTTAAGTTAATTGGAGGGGAGGGGACCCCGATAGGGCACTTTCTCAAGCAGAAACTAAATGGATCTTTTATTTAGAGACATTGAAGCCATCGGATTTGAATGTCGATATGGATATACATTCCATTTTATAATAATTTTTTACTTCTTGGTTCCACTCCTGCTTCATTTTGCTTTCCCTACCCTAAGATCTGTATTGGAGGAACATCGGGGTGCTCCTCTTTTATTCCACTATATTGCCTGTGTTTTTTTGGTATTCTTTTTTCTTTATAGGTTTACCTCTATGTATGAATTATTTATGGACATTCACTTTATTTATTTTATGAATTACATGTGGACATTGTAAATGTGGACATTGATTTTAGGTTTCCTAATTTTTGTATCAAGCAGAGTTTTTGCCCATACCTCTGACTGATTTTGCCCTGAAGTAAGATGGAGAATACGGGGTCGCGACGTCACTTCCGGTGCGCTCGGTAGAGGCTACCGGAAGTGATTAGCCACTTCTCTGGTATCCGGTGTGACCGATCGCCATTCACATGAGAACCAAGGGCCTTATAAGGAGGATGAGGAGGCTCCGTAACAGCTCTTGAAAAAGTCACATGACGAAACGCGTCAACCTGCGTCACTTTGGACTGATGCACTTTGTTGCCTATGCCCGTGAGTCCCGCTGGAGGTGCTTTCCTGGTCTTTTTTACTGAATACCAGACGACCGCCGCTTCTCTACAGCTACGGAGGCATCTCCTGGAGCGGACGTCAGCTGCACCTTCCTGTTATGCGGTGACTATCGGATGCACATTATAATGCTGGTTTACACACAGATTTATTGTGTGCCACTATCTTTGTGAGTGGTTTCTTGTTTTAACTTGTTTGTATTAAAACATTACTCTTTTACGCTATGATGCGTTTGTATGCTCTATAATTATAGTTTACATCAGGAAGACCCATGGTATATGGGAGTTCTGCTTCATTTTTCCACTGCATGCTCCACTGTTTGTTTTCCTATTAATATTGAGCACTTTTATGTGGGGGAGTGCTGAGAGCTGCTGTGAATTCTTGATGGCAAATTTAACTACGCACTACACCTATGGTTTTTTGATTGACTTATATGGACCATGCACGCTAACTCAGTAGAAGGCTTGTGACCCGGCGCACTGTAAGTTGCACTGTGCGTCATAGCACACCACATCAGAGGCGCCAGTTAGGTTTCCCAGTTGCTCTGACGTTGGCATTGTGTGACATATGCACAGTGTAGAAAGTGGTGCGGACCGATTATTGCCTCAGTATCTATAAAAAAGCCCAACAAAACCCTCAGCACCAGGCCCATGATACTCTTAATTAGGCCCTGCACATTGCTGTGGAGCTCTGATACCCTCATATTCACTGCATATTACTGTGGAGCTCTGTGTAACGGGCAACCAGGCAGGTGGGTGAGGTTGCGAGCCCAGAGGTGCAGTGACACAAGGAGGCAATGGATTGCAATAATAAAGGGGTTTATTTAGAAAGCATCTCAGAACATGAAGGGATAACACAGGAAAAGGGATGCGGACAGACAGACAGACAGACTGACCACACAGGGACGGTTCTTAAAGCAGGATGAACTGAAGTAAAAGGAAAAGTCCAGTATGCAGGGAGTCTATTATACACAGGTAAGTCCTTTAGACAAATGCAGGGGTTCACCTGGATGAAGCAAAGGGGTTCTCCTGGATGAAGCCAGAGGGGTTCTCCTGGATGAAGCCAGAGGGGTTCTCCTGGATGAAGCCAGAGGGGTTCTCCTGGATGAAGCCAGAGGGGTTCTCCTGGATGAAGCCAGAGGGGTTCTCCTGGATGAAGCCAGAGGGGTTCTCCTGGATGAAGCCAGAGGGGTTCTCCTGGATGAAGCCAGAGGGGTTCTCCTGGATGAAGCCAGAGGGGTTCTCTGAGATGAAGCCAGAGGGGTTCTCTGAGATGAAGCCAGAGGGGTTCTCTGAGATGAAGCCAGAGGGGTTCTCTGAGATGAAGCCAGAGGGGTTCTCTGAGATGAAGCCAGAGGGGTTCTCTGACAGAGGGGTTCTCTGAGATGAAGCCAGAGGGGTTCTCTGAGATGAAGCCAGAGGGGTTCTCTGAGATGAAGCCAGAGGGGTTCTCTGACAGAGGGGTTCTCTGAGATGAAGCCAGAGGGGCACACTTGGATGAAGCCAGAGGGGTATACTTGGATGAAGCCAGAGGGGTACACTTGGATGAAGCCAGAGGGGTACACTTGGATGAAGCCAGAGGGGTACACTTGGATGAAGCCAGAGGGGTACACTTGGATGAAGCCAGAGGGGTACACTTGGATGAAGCCAGAGGGGTACACTTGGATGAAGCCAGAGGGGTACACTTGGATGAAGCCAGAGGGGTACACTTGGATGAAGCCAGAGGGGTACACTTGGATGAAGCCAGAGGGGTACACTTGGATGAAGCCAGAGGGGTACACTTGGATGAAGCCGGACAGGTCCAGGGGTATGGAATGTTGGAGATACAACAGCATATATTATACTATGGACTGCAGGTGGCGCTGTTAGTACAGGTTAAATGTGTTCTAAACTCGTTGGTATATGTTCACAGGAAATAAGTCTCTATTGTCTCTGCTTTACTTCCTTCTTCCTTTCTAGCTGTGTGATGATGAAGCATCCTGATATATATCCAGTGACTAATCTGTTAGAAGTTGTTTTATTGCTATATGCACAAAGTAAAGTTCTCTACTGCAGATTCACAAGACTCCAGTGCCTCTTTCATACATAACCAACAGGTTATGGGCCCAGACACTGAAAACGAAACTACAAATCAGTAAGTGCTGCAGCTATCATCCAAATACCTGCTGTGTGTGAGGAAAGGAGCTGCATCCAATATACTGAAAGGTGGCAAGTGGCTCAGATGTGAAATATGCAA